>VUQS01075459.1:14885-29511 GCA_015108495.1 Heterochromis multidens
CAGTTTCATTACAATCCAAAATGGACAGCACCACAATTTGAAACATTTTCTTGACTGTCAAAGGACAACCACTTATCTGTCTGGAAAGTAAAAACGAAATCATAAAGTAGACGAGGGTTTTAAGTAACATAATGGTGAAGAATTACAATAATGTTTGCCATTAGCCACTAGTTTTTAAAATATAGCTGTAAATTTACATTCTCTACACAAGTACTTTATCTTTCCACACATGAACAACATTAACACCAAACACAGAAATTAGTTGATTGTCCACACTCAGTCCGTCATTTCTGTTTCTGGCAATGAACAGTTCCATGTTTAAGCGACAGAAAAAACCTGCTGGGATAAGGACAAAAGGTACCAAAATGGAAACATAGAAAAGGGAATGAAAGTTGCCATAGATGCTTTTCTTTACGTTTCATTTTTGGTTCAAGGAATAAGTAGGTGCATCCATTATCCGACTGATTTTTTTTCCTCTTTTTTCTGCTTTTATTAGTTTTGTTTTGTTTTTTGATTTTTTTTTTGTTTGTTTTTATATAATTTTATTTGTTGCTAGCTTGTTTATTAGCCAGTGTCTGTTCCGGAGACAATCCAGGAGTTGGCATTGCACTTCATGGCAGAGCTTTGGGTAGGGAGTGGAGGAGGAGGAGGAGTCCTACTGGAACCACCGGAACGCCGCTCCTGTAGGAAGCATCACCTTCTTGGAGAAACAGAAGACAAAGAGGGAGAAAAGGGGGAAGGGGATGGGAGACGAGCCGAGAGGGAAGAGCAGAGAGAAGAGGTGGGTGTAGCTGTTAATGAAAAGCAGCACATTTTTATTTGGGTTTGCAAAGATAATGTCAAATTTACCACTTAACTGAGAAGCTAAAATTTGTTCACAACTTGAAATCGAGGCATGTCTAATGTTTCCTTCTAGATAACAACAACTCTAATAGAAAGTTCCTCCAGCTCATTTTTGGGCACCAACCAGTGATTAGTTAATGAATATGTAATTGCTTAATGCATGAAGTAAAACTGTTTGCTACTAGAGGCCATAGTGTGACAACTTGTTGAGATTCAATCAGCAATCTCACAACAGTCATACAACAGAGAAAGAGAAAATCTTAAGAAGGCATTAAGGTATTAAGTATTTTCAACTGGCAGTCGACCTAAATGATTAATGTCAATTAAGTTTAACAGATAATCAGACGAGCAACACGTCTATTCCCCTCTTTTTCTCTAGATGAGTAGGTTTGAAATCTCTACATCTTTACCCTCAGCAGCACCACAGGAACAGGCTTCAGTCCTGGCTTCACACAAAACCCAATATGCCACATTTATTATTTAGCCACCACACGCGTTGCTCTCCCACACCATCATCAATGATGGTGCCGTTTTCCGTCTCCCCCACCCCTCTCTCGCTGTGGTTATCTGTGTGTCTGATTGAACTGAGCAGGAGTGGCACACATGCATGCAGCTGCAGGGCTCAGCAGCAGCCTGCCAGTCGGGAGATAGAGAGCAGCTCGGGTCCCTGGAGCCGCAGCACGGCTGGCGTCCTGCAAAGTGCAACTCGATTCTGCAGCACGGATTCTTCCTTTAGCCAGCTCTGCCTGGAGCGAGGCAGGAGGAGCTCGGGAAACATTTATGCACCCACACACACTCTCACACCGAACCAATATGTATTCAAGTACAGTCACACACCTCCACACACAGTGGCACGTTAACCGACACTCACAATACACCCCCGAAATCGCACCAAACAGCGAGACTGTTGAACTAAAATTCTCATGAACGCTGGATTCATTTCCACTCCTCCATCAGTACTCAACAGCAGAAGGTTTCATAAGGAATCGTACATACTGCGAGTGCAAACACAAATACACACGTGCTCATAATCACACTGAAAAGGAAACAAAAGATGCACTGAATGTGTCTTACAGCATTCATATTTATGTTTTTCTATTCTAATGAAATTCAAATGAAAAACAATATTTGTAACCTGAACATAATCAGACTTTTTTTTTTGTGGTGTACTGTTGTGCAGCTCTTTTTCACAGCTGCAGTGAAATTATAAGTTTTTCAACAAAGGCAGCTCGGCAGCAAATGGCCCATTAGTTCAAGAAGGTTGTTTGAAACCAGAAACAATGCCAGCTCTAATTACTTTTCAGGCCCACTTAAACCATTCCTCTACCCTTGAATCAGTAGTACAGTGTTCTTTTGACTGCTATTGTTCGTATCTGGACGTGAAACTGAATGACAGCAGGGTTCGTGCTCCACAGGTTTCATGTACTTTCATTTTGAAAGTTAACTCCTGCTGACAAAAATAAAACACTTCTGCTTGAGTAAAAAGAATTCAAACAAGGTAATTACTCTGGTGGTCTCGGCCAAATATAACCCACACTGTGTTTTATTTGTGATGTTGACTCGATCAGGAATAAACTGACAGCCGAGATACTGAATATCACAGCGCTGTTGGTAGCTCACGTCTGCCTCTCAACTTCTCAATATCTCGTGTTTATGGATGCAGGTTTGAATGGAATATAGCCTGATCTTTGCCTAAATTTTCACTACAGCTTTCAGTTTATCATTTTAGCAAATCATTTTTGGCTCAAATGAATATCAATACAATCCACAAACTCAGAGGTTAACAGCCAATGTACATCTAAGATGATTTGATGATCCGTGTGTTAAGTATGGTAACCTCTCATCCATCTCTGTGATGACCTTATTGTGGTGGTACTCAGCTGTTAAGAAGACAGACAGAGGACAGCAACATCTGGCACTGCCACAGATGTCAAAAATCTGGTAAGGGCTAGACTGACCATGACGTAATGTGTGTGGAAGAAAAACAACACATCCCTCAACTGAACTGTAAACGCTGTTTTTCCTCATTATTAAACAGGTGCAATCAATGGAAAAATGGCAGCATTTCAGAAATGGAAAACCCCTTCCTTCACCAACACTGATTGCAAGGGTTCAAACAGATGGGATCTGCGGGTGTGAAGTGGCCAATCACTAAAATCGATGGATCTGTTTTTTTCAAACAATGCGTGCACATTTGTCTTACCAGTGCACAACATTTTGTGTGGAATATACCACAAATGTCAAATGAAACTAATGTTTCTTAAGTGAGCTCAATCTACAGTGCTTATTGTCAGGTGTTACTGATTCCTGGAAGACAGTTTAAGCTATCATGAATTCATCTTTGGCCCCAGGGCACCAGAACGTTCTGATTGTAGTTTTCATTGCTTTACCATCAACAGTTGTCAATATTCTCTTATAGACACCCACAAAAAAAAAGAAAGAAAGAAAAAAAACTCGCAAACTGACACAATGAGCACAAAGCATCTCTACACACAATCGCATATGTGGGATGTAACAGTGTCTGTAGCTCACAACAACCAGAAAAGAAAAACCTTTAAAACTGAATCAAAACACGAATGACCTCCAGCTGGCATAAAGACTCACTGTTTGTCTGGCTGAGGGGATGATGCATTTTCCTAAGCAAGCTCTCCCTTCCAAGAGTTGATTGTGATTGATTGTAAATACATTTGATACGATTCCTCTTACTTGACCACTAAACACCTCTCGCAGCAAGGACCGGAGTAATATCACACACACAATCTGCTCTATTAACCCATAGACCTTGAATTTATTATTTTTTATCAAACCATACAAATCCACACTACTGGCATAATCAATTGTTTTCTTCATTAATTTGTCTGTTGGTTATCTTCTCACTTACTAATAAATTGTAATATGTGATACAAGTCCCTCAGACTTGGAATATGAAGCTGCTGGCTTCATCAAATTGTTAAACTGTTATTCTGTCATTTTTGTAGTTATTTTTTTACTTGAGATGTCTACATACACACTTTACTAGATTTCAGTAAACAGATCAAACTTTTACCAAAAGCAAAATAAAAGCTAAGGAGCTTAAGAAAGCCACTAACTGTAGCTCATAGCTGTGCTGTGCAACAACAAAATATCATATTTGCTATTAGATCCTAATCAATCCCGCCTTCATGTCTAGGATAGACTAATTTATCAAATATCAAACAGGTTTGTGCTATGTGTGTAAACTTGCACCACTCTCTCACTTTGGAGACACTCATGGATGGATCCGGCTGTTGTATGATGCTTCAAGTATGTAATAAAGACCAGGTGTAGGACTCTTGCAAACTGACTTTCTCCTGTCCAGTCTTCATTTCAGTAAAGATATTACCGTAAAGGTTGTGTTTTACAGATATGTCACTCTAACAGATGTGAAACTACTAAAGCACACTGTCTGGGAGGGGGTATAAAATACATGAAATGTATGACAACTGAAGGTATGCTGTTCGGGACATTCTCCAAAACAGTCATGTCTCGTATTAAGCTGAGCAACTCACAAAGATGCACAGGAGAAATTTGTAGATAACAGGACTTAGAACTTAATCTTGTGCATGCACACATTAATGCAACTGCATGCAGTTCACACCTGTAGTGTGTTGAAAATGATATGTAAATGTCACTTGGTCCAAAGTACTGTAGTTAAATTGCCTTTGTGACTTAGCGTGCAAAATCAAATCAAAAACTGTTTGGCTTTGTCAAAATAGTTGCAATTCATTTTCAGATCACCTAATGTATTTTTTAACTAGTTGTCACAGCTTTACACAAAGCTAATGATCCAAATCTTTCACTGTAACCCTTGATACCCATGCCCAGTAAGACCAGATCAAAAGGCATATGGACATTTAGGTTATAGCGGAGTTAAAACAGAGATTTTTAGATGCCTGTAACTATTGTGGCTTTTTAAAAGACTAAAGAATAGTATTTATTTGTAAGGCACCTGCGAATATAGTTAAAAAGTTTTTGTTAAAATAACTGTTGTTTATAACATAGATGTCTTAAAAGAGTTTTATGCACATCTGGATCTCGTTTAACCAGCCAGCACTTTTGTTTGCTTGTTTTTTTAATAATTAAAACCACTGTATATCTTTGAGTTGAACAAGGGTATAACCAAGGCCACATTACTACGGGTCTTTCAGAAATATCAGCCATGCTTAATTTACATTTACAAACAACAATGGACCTGCTCATTCATAACAAGTTAAAAAATATTAGACCAAGTTCAAGTTAAAAAGTGTCAGATTTTTTTCTGTATGCGATCTGCACATTTCAACAATTTTGATCATATTTACACAGACCTGATTGCAAAAACATGCATTTAAAAATCAGTCTTTTAACTAAATTTAACCTAATATATGATATGCCCCCTCTAGCCTGACTAGATGCATGTTATGTGAAATGTCTCTATTGTCTTTTTTAGACTGATTATAAAACTGGACACACACAATACAATTACATATCATTTAATACAGTTCTACCTTTAATATTCTATATTGAAAAATACTCAGTGGGAAATGCAACAGCAGAAGGACTACTATAGATAGATTTAATGAAACATCATCACAGCCTACATGGTAATCAGACAATTCAGTTAGGTATGAAAGACGCCTGCCTATTGGTTGGCTTATTGTCCATTAGTCAATCAGGTAGTTGCATTTTAAAACAAAAGAACATGTTGCAGTTCAGGAAAAATAAATGTGGACTAAAGTTGCAGTAACTGGGGTATTCTGTGAATTTCATGATCCCCCCCTCCCGGTGCCTCATGGGTCCTTTCGCTTGAGCCTCCGGTAAAACCTGTGCATTAAAACAGCAGTGAGTACAGCACCTTGGCCGCCTGCAAACCTTGTTTCTCTTTGTGTCTTCCTTTGCCTTGACTGTCCACTCCAACTTGTCCCTCTGCCTGCCCAGCAACTTGCCCACACGTCCATGTGTCTCTGTGTCAGTCTGCATTCCTGTCAGTTTGTATGTGTCTCTGCTGTCCTGACTGCCTGATGTACAGTGTCTTTGAGCCAGGAAAGACCATGAGGGAATATGTTACTCCCATATCAGCGTCTGATACTGGCAAAGTGGGTCCCAATGGGAAACACTTGTATGTATAGGTGTTAGCCGCATCTGAAGCACACAACCACTGAATTTCATAACAGAACATGCTCTCCTATGAGCAGATAAAGACAAAAAAAACAGCTCGTCTTATCTTTTAAATAGTACCCACACTCCAGTACAGTACTGAGCGTACAATGACATTCAAGTAAAAACAAGGTACACTTCCTAACCCTGACCTTCCTTTTTTTTTTAATGCTGAAAAGCATCGCTGAGACTTACATCACTTGAGGGTATTCAGACATAGCGCAGAAAGGAACTGCCTTCCCACTTATTTCTATCAAATGTAGCATTCCCAGAATAAATCCAGACACCTTCAGCCAGTGAGCTATGAGGTGGCAAAGGCCTCAGCATACTGACTCCCCCTCACTTGCCAATTTTACGCTCCTCTTTGAGCTGCCATGAGCTTTCAATGGAAACCGTCAACACCCTTAAAATAAGCACACTGCTGCTGGACTGCACTTGTGTACCGACGTGTATACGCTCATAGGCTCGGTACAAACACAAGAAGAAAAACCTTTCAATGCAAATGCGGAGAAGCAAAGCCAAGATATTTCTGCCAGTCTTTTATTGCAGCTGTGCGCATACATAGACGAGCCGGAAAACAGTCAAGACCATCTGATAAACTGACCGCACGACACGTTAAATAAGACATAATGCCCCCTTAGAAACTGTGCGTGGAGTATTATCGCCACAGCAGACGAGGATGTGGTGCACTATCTTTGATTGGAAGGAAATGTGACACTTAGGGGCTGTCTGAGCTACAGCTGAGCCTCACTGCAGTTCACTGTGGACTCTGAAAGCCAGGAGGATCTTCTGTTCTGGCGCAGGTGCCGCCCAAGTTGCCCTGAATATGCATTAATGGAAAGTAGGAAGTTCTCTTCTAAAGCCCATGTTGAAAACAACTAAAAAAATGTACTGCGTAACATACAGTTTTACAACATCTTGTCAGTACTGACATTTGTCTCTGCTCTTCGTTTTTCTTCTGACATGATTCCCCATGAATCTCAGTCTCAGAGTGTGATGTACTGATGACATCACACTCTGACAGTGCAGTTCAGGCTTTAAACTGAGATCTCATCACCTGCTTAACAAGAGCTGTTGACTTAAGAGCAAAGTCTTTTAGGAGAGCTACTAAACTACATAGAAAAGACAGAAAAAATTTAAACTTTTGTAGTACTGGCAGAGCTCTGTACAAGGGCAAAAGCATCAAATCAAGTTCAGGGCAAAGGCCTAACAGCTTGCAGACCTCTTTGAATTAATAAGACCATTAGGTTTATAAAGCAACATCAGAGGAATATTACAGGGATTACCTCAAAAAGATTAAATGACTAAAATTTAAGTTTGTTGCCTTGTGTGGTTAGATTGCCAATCTCAACATGAATGCTTCCCACCTTTTCCCAAATGTAACCTCACTGCATCTGTGGAACTGCAGAAATACTCACACATCCATGGTGGCACTGCAGCATTGTCCATTCGAAGTCACGTTTCATCTGTTGCACAACAACAATGCACTTGTTGTTCTATTTAATATTTGATGCACTGGCATATTCCACATTTCAGTGAAGTGAAAAGCGATAACATTTCATGTTTACTCCGATTACTAATGGATTAGATCAGGCAATACTTGACTCTGAAACCACACGACTTGCTTTGGTCAGCTGCACTGTTCTGCAGACACTATCATGGAATGATGTAATAGAAGACAATATTCATTATTCTTGTATTGTTGTATGATATTTCACAATTAATTAAGCTGCACTAAAAAGATTAGCCTTCCCATATCTGGTCAGAAAAAAAAGAGGAAATTGTTTGACAGGGCTATTAAATAAATTAGTGCCAGGTAATTACTAAAGTCAATAATCAGACTGCGATTCTACTTAATGCCTTGACAGGTTTATACTGGTGTTTCTTTCAAATGAGGTGGCCACTAGCAACATCAGCAGGCTGCACCCTTCCAAATAGCATGATGACCTGTATTACCATCAACTATCATGATTATTCGAGTCCCCTGGGGTTTGGCATCAGTGTTGTGAACAACTGGTGTTAGGCTAACTGCCATGACAACATCAATTGCAAATCATAAATGAAAATTAAATCCTTTTCTCTAAG
This sequence comes from Heterochromis multidens, assembly GCA_015108495.1. Taxonomy (NCBI): domain Eukaryota; kingdom Metazoa; phylum Chordata; class Actinopteri; order Cichliformes; family Cichlidae; genus Heterochromis; species Heterochromis multidens. Next base: position 22,968 of record VUQS01075459.1, read on the forward strand.
AGACATTGAGCCGCACCACCTACATAGCAAGCTGACACATTTCACCATTTTGGTGAATCATCGACAAAGACAAATGGATCCTCTCATCAATTTAAATCTGAACAATACGAGAGTCAAAAACAAAATGATAATATTCATACAGATCAGTCTGATTTTCAGCATGAGAGAACATCTGGCTTTTTTCCCTAACAATGGTCATGTCTGACCAGGTTAGTTTCACATTTACAGCTCAGGGACAGGCTATTAAAGGGTTATGGCATGTTTTTAAAAGGTTTTTAATTCATTAGCAATTATGTAAACTTGTTATTGTTGCCAGTTATTTCCCTTTTTATATTTATTTATGCATCATATATAAACTATTGCCAAGAGTGCTGTCAAAGTACAAATGAAAATTGTGTGATCATAATCATAATCATAATCAACTCATCATAATGCAATCAGTCGAACCAGTTACTTAGCACAATCTAAAGATAAATAGGATCAAATATATGGTTAGCCACTATTCTTTAAAATGGCACATACAGTGGAGGCTCTTTTCTGATCTGACACACCTATTGACAGGCGTCGTTACTCATCCAAAACCATCGAAAAGAATCATTCCCAATAAATAAACTGTGTCATAAACACTATGGATAAGATTTTGGGTTGTTTTAGGCACAAAATCACCTGGGTATGGACAGACCCTGGTCTGATTTTTCTTTTTGGTTGTTTTTATATCATGGTTATAACAATAAACACTTGGTTAGGATTGAGAAAGACTGAGGTCATGGGTCAAAGAGAGCATCACTGACTGTGAGATAGAAATAGGAAATAAATAGCAGCCTTCCCTGTTAAAGTCCAAAAGTTTTGTTGACCTTCCACTCCCACCTACCGCTCTGTGTGGGCTAAAAAAAAAAAGACTCCTGACTTTTGCTTTCGACAGACAAAATTAGGGCAGCACAATTGATCAAATTTTAACCTTGATCACAATTTTGGCTTCCCACAATTAAATAAGCATGATCGTGCAATATTTAAATCAGCACCTGACGTGCCAATCATAGATGTTCCCTGCACCAGGTAGCTTGAAGTTACCTGGATTAGTCTGGACAAGTAACAGTACGTGAAAAGACAGATAAACAAGAGGGGAAAAAAAATCAAATGTCTGGCACAGCAAAAGGCGAAGAGCTTGTCCCTCGAAGCAGATCATCATCCATTGTTTGGAAATATTTTGGATTTAGCGCAAGTGATGGTAACTAAGAAGAAATCATATGCAGAGTACTGTGTGTCTGCCCCATAAAGCAACACAACTAACTTATTCAACCGTCTGAAAAGACACCACAAACTGCAGTATAATTATTGCATATGATTAGGGCAAGAAAAACAGTGCACTGTTGTTGCTAACATAAGTCGTCCAACATCAGCTCACGCGTCTGTAAAAGTGAGCCTGTACAATGCAGCAGCGTATCCAGCTCACAAAGACACACTCAAATCACCAACCATCTGGCCAAAGATGTGTAGCCACTAAACATGGTAAGTAACAACTGTTTCAGGAAAACAGTCAATATATTGGACAAAAGATAAGTTATCCCCTCGCACAATTATTTTTCCAAAGTGGTAATATCTGCGCTGTATGCAAAAGGTCGCAGGGGAAACAGAGAGGGCTCTCACAGTTGTCGAGTACTTTGCTACAAGTTTTATTAACATCCATCATGCAGGTACAATGAATGGAGTGAAAGACTTTTATATTATTTGTCTGCAAATATTAATTTATAAAGGTTACTTTAGCACAGTGTATGAATGTAGCACAGTGTAAAGGTGAAAGCAGTGCCCTGTTAATTTAATTTTATGTTAGGTTTTGTTATTTTTATATAAATGTTTTTTTCTTCAAAGAGATTTTGTCCATAATCGTGCAGCCCTAGACAAGACTTATAATCAGTTTTGTTACTGAATGCAAACATGCTGTTTTGGGGACTTGTATATTATAATGTTGGTTGCTTATCTGACACCAAAGACATAAACTTAAAGGGTTAAATAACTACATTAACCTCCATTAATCAAGCTAAACTAAGCTAATCCCTTTCTAACATTATTTCTAACATTTCCAACATTAAAGTGGACACACAGGCTAAAAAAAATGGTTGCATTACTCAAAATGTCTAATGAACATCCTATCGAGTTAAAGGAGCATTTGACCGTGGATAGCCAAAGCCAGCACATGGAGACTGAACACCTTCAGCCTGCGAGCAAGAGGCCAAGCCGTCACCCTCAATCAACATCAGAAAGAGAAAGTAGTAAAGCCATTAGTTTGAATCATAGATCCAGTTTGTGTCAATTACACCAGTGGCCTCTCCACTGGTTCACAGGGTTACATATGTGTCAATTTATTATGTAATGGCAAAGTGACACTATTAGGTATTGATCACAAAAGTTTATTTCCTTTGAGATGGAACATCTGCTGAGATGGATTTCATGATTGGTCATTCTGTCACCGCAGCCAGAGTTAGTTAGGCCACTGAGTGTGATGGCAGTAACAGACAGGAAGTTCAGAGTGCCATTTAGATGAACAGGAGTGTCAAAGGAGAGAAGGACAGTGGCAGCGAAGTCTGGGGAGGGGGGTGCATGTGCCACACTGACACCTGGTGCTCCAGATGACAGCTCTGTAGCCAGATGGACCTTGTTACATGCATACACATACACAAAAATACCCACACATGTATACTTACATACATACTATACACATATTCACAATTATTGCCACTCAGCCTCCACACACACTATTTTATTTGCATTTCCTGGCAGTTCAAACCTTTGTCAAGGAAAGCACAAGGCAGCTTTATATGGGATCAAATCAAAAATAGTCTAGCATCTCATTTAAAAAAATACAAACCATCTTGTTTTTTAGCCAGTAAATCAGCCTTCCAGTTAAAAAATGTGGGCATGGCGCGTGTTTAGTTATGGTGAACAGATTAAAGAGACCCCATGGCGTGAACTTACCCTGCACATACCCACCGCACTCTTCACCACCTGTCATTTTCCTGCTTGTGGAGCTATCACCCCACCAAAAAGCCTCCCTGCACTATCCACATTAAAGGGCAAGGACATTCAGGTATGAAACTCATTTGTGCCTTCCAGTGTGATTCCCACATTTGTTTATAAAGTTTGAAGACCATCCTGGCAATTTTTAGAGGTTTCTAGATTTTCCCTGTGGATCAGCTACAAATGTTAGAGCTCATGATTACAAATGCGTGGCTCATATTTCTTTACCTTTACAGGTAATGAATGGTAAATGCATCCAAATAGCTTTTTAGTGACCTTTTGCATCAAACATTTCAGAATGGCCCCTAAAGCAATGGCACATCATAACAAACACTGTCTTACCTCCAGAGCAGCAGAGGGCTTCTTCTTCAGTTCCTCACATTTGCGAAACTTGCAGATCTGGTGGCCCGTTTTTCGATTCCGGCAGCTGCTGCATTGCTCACAATTAATCCGCCGTCGGCAAGGTGGGCACATCCCACAACGTTTTCGCTTCTTTTTACCGGAGTTGATAGCAGAGGCCAGCTCGCTCTGCACTGGGTACTCGGCCAGGCCGGCCATGTGCAGCGCGCTGTCCGCCAGAAACACTCCAGCCGGCGTCATGATGAAAAGCCCCGGGTTGAAGGGGAAGCCACCCCCTACTCCATATGGGAAGTCAACAGGACCACCTACGGCGTCCGTGACAGACGTACCCTCCAAATCGCTAGCCCCCGAGCCTGCGTCTCCACCGCCAACTCCCACTCCCATTCCCCCAGGCAGGAGCATGTGCTCCATACCGGCTCGCTTTAACAGTGCTGCTGCCTGGGCAAAGTGCAGCAGGCCATTCTGTCCTTCCAGAACCTGTTCTAGGGTTCGGTCCAACTTGGCTGCTGTCAGTGCAGAGACAGTGGGTTGGGGCTGCGGGGTTGGCTGAGGCTTGGCCGAGTGGCTCTTAGTCTCACTATTGTCTGTGTGTCCATTGGTGGTGGCAGAGGAGACTGCTGTATATTGGGAGAGGGTACGGGAGTTCTTAAGGCTCTTACTGAGGGGCTCACTGATGATGCCACTGCGGTTTCGGCGCTCTATAACAGGAGAGTCCTGTTTGCAGCTACTCCGCTCCAGGTCCTCTGTCTGGCCGCCCTCCGATAGCCCACTAGACATGGTCCAGAGCGTATGTGCCTGGGTTGGGGGTGAGGGTGGAAAGGGGGCAGGGGTGAGTGAGGAGGGACCTTTTCTCGGTCCGTTCTGTGCCCCAGTGAGAGCGGTACCTCACCTCGATGGAGCAATCAGCCAGACGACGACAGGCAGGCCTCGAAGCCTTCTGTCCCCACTACAGTTCAGCCCTCATCCACGTTCTTCCATGAGCCATCTGGAAACTTTACACAGGGAGAGAAATGTGTACATTATGCATTGACGATCACTTCACCAAAACACAAACCAACTCAGGCAAAAGTGTGAAAAACTAATACTGATTTTTTGGGGGGCAGAGACACAAGATGTGATCACAATATTGACATAATGTCACCTTTTATTTTCATATCACATCAACAGTTTCTGGTTCACTGTAAGACTGCAATTCATTTGGTCATGCTTCTGGCTACTTGGTGAACAGAAGTTTGCTATCCACTCAGTCTCAGCTCTTTTCTTTTTATCTCCACCACTTGCATCTGTTCAAATACTAGATGTTGTGCTGCTCACCAGCTAGTAGCTAAGTGTGTTTCTCTGTACTACGCAGGTAGTGCACAAAGAGTTTTTGCTAAAAAAAAAAAAACCCAAATGCCTTGTGTGGCCGAAATGATGTTAACAGAAACCAAAACTGCAACACTGCAGACCACACAGCAAAGTAATGAGATGAAACTCAACATAAAAGCTCCTTGAGGAGAGCTACAGATTTGAGTGTTTTTTCTCTTTTAGGCTTACCAGTGAACATGTTTACATTGTTCCATTGTTTTCATGTTAGAATTTTATATTTGATTATTTATTCTTAAAGATATTAGGTTCAAGTGCCTTAAGGAAAATGAGATCAGTTGAAGATGAATAAATTATTAAACTTAACAATTCTGGTCCAGGCCTCGCCAAACATGATAAACGTGCACATAATTTAACAAAAAACAATTTTATTAATGTTGCATAGTGAAATATTGTGCAAATAGTTGAATCAAGTATTGAAATGAAAACTATTGTTGTTTGTCAGCCAGTTTGTCTCATCTTTCAATACTGCTGCTGCTTTGACACATAGTAATTAGCTTGTGAAACAATAAATAACACTTCTAGTAATATATAAATAAATGAATACCTGCAGGGATTAAAGCTTGGGTTGACAGGAGCCAACTAACTTTCAGCTGAAGCACAAAAAAAAAAACCCACCCATAGAGATGGACCAAAATTTCACCTCAGTTAATCAGCTTTAATTCTGATTCTTTTCTTAACAAACTACAAATCAAACCTCAGATTTGGACTGGTGAAGAAACACTGGCTCCCCTGGAGATTTTCTGATTGGTTAGCAACGAAAATAAATTACAAGGTAGGGAGCCAAATCTTATTGTTATCTCATTACTGTCCCATTAAGTTGTACTAAGGACAGAAATTTCTTTGGTAAACAACACAAATTGCAACTAGAATGTATTATACCTTCTTGTTTTTTATTCTCATTTTAAATACTATGAAGATCTTTGTCAAAATATATGGATATTTTCCAAAAATATTAAGGGCTTTTGTGTGCAAGATGATAAACAAATTCAGTTTCTGCAGCCATGGCAGAGGTGTAAAGGTAAAGGTTATTCAGCATCATCATAATATCAATTTTACCTACAGTGAAATTGTGCCCAGGTGAACTATAGACTAATTTGACCTGTTGATCTGTTCTGTGTATGACTGCATTGGGTGCAACACAGTTGTGACTTCTGTCAAATTATTTGACACTTTTAGGTGAAGTTTGCCATTCTTGAATTGATCATTATATTTGTTAAAGTATAGGTGCATTTTGAGACCAACCTGATACTGCAAAAAGGCAAATAACATGTATTGACCCGAGTGCAGTTCAGTCATTTAAGAAAATGCAGCTTTTATTGACAGTTACATTAATCTAATTGTATAGCAATTTGGTAGAATATGGTAGAAAATAAACATCTGACTGCTATTAGACTTTCTCACACAGCTGAATATCATGTGCTGCTGCTGATGATCATGACAGAAGCCTGGACCTTTGGCTTATTTTCATCCTTTTGATTTGAGCATGTCAGACATGGTTTCCCTTCCATTTTTTTTAAGACCAAACCTGTGGAGTAATAAAACTTGGCAAAGTGTTATATTAAATGGGCAGGTAGGAGATATGAGGAGGGTTACTTGTAGCAGACTCCAAAGTGGATGGGTGTACATGCATCTACAAGCTTTTAGTGTAAGATTCCTGTGACTGCTATGAAAAGAAAAACTATGCCGCTATTCTCCTGACCTGTCCGTGTTCACAAACAAGCACACCACCTCCCACAGAAAAGCTGAGGAAATGGCCGGGCAAGTCCTTATAAGGGAAACAAAGGGAAAGGGAGGGGAAGAG
>VUQS01075459.1:29531-60835 GCA_015108495.1 Heterochromis multidens
GGAGGAGAAAAAAGGGGGGGGGGGGGGGGGGGGGGGGGGGGGGGGGGGGGGGGGGGGGTGTCTGTGCAGTGTGTGGAAATTGGAAGGCCAGAATTAGTGGGAGGTAAAGCTTCAAAGGCAAGAGCACAGCCCCCACATTCTCACCAGCTCAGGGGGATGTGGCGCCAGTGAACCAGAGCCAGCTCCGCAGCCCCTCAGACCCATAGTTTCAGTTTCTCCCACTACAGCACTGACCGGGGTCCAGTTTCCCAGAAGCATCTCCACACTACCGGTATCTCTGCTCAGTAGTGGGTGAACAGCACGTGAAATCATCAACATGGGAGGTTTTTTATGATATATTGGCACTAAAGAATTATGATAGTGGTCAATTGTGATTTTTAGTGAGAATTTAAATGCATGATCCTGAATTAAATATGAAGTGCTTATTGTAAAACTGAAGAGTTTCCTAGTTAATCAGGGCTGATCTGTTTCAACAGTGCTCTAAATACAGTAAATATGCTAAACGACTTGAGTATCCCACATAATTAATGAATTGGCTCATTTTCAATAACTGGAATAAATGAGTTCTCAAGCTGAAAATCATAACCCATGAAAACAGCTTCTGATCACTTGTGATGCAACCCAACCAGAACACCAGCTCCGGTAACTGACCTGCTGATGATACCATTAGTTTTTAGAAAAGGGGAGTATTTTAGATAAAAAAATAAATAAATAATACATTTCAGTGGCTGTTTCAAACAGGAGCTCAATGGTATGGATGTGACACAGTACTTTTTATGAGACTTGCTTTGCTCAGCACCCCAATCCCCCAATACCTACATACAGTATGTTGATACTGCAGTAACGCTCTTTGCGTTTGTTATTAGTAAAATATTGATAGAAGCTACTTTCAGCTCCTCCCTTGTCACAAGGGGTTGCGCCGCATATTTGATTTGGCAGATTTTTATGCAGAATGCCCTTCCTGATGCAACCCCCAAGGGATTTGTGTCTCCTCCAGGGATCTTTGGCTTGTTAGGTGAATGTGTTAAACACTAGGCTATGGAGCCACTATTCAGGAAACTATTGATGATAATTAATTAGAGGGATTTGTAGGTGAGAATAAGTTTTATTTGTAATCTAGCTCAAACATCAGTTTGACAAGCGTGGCTTTGAGCTAAACTGTTTCCCTTGATGAGGGATGTTCAAAACCACAGTTTTAGCTTTGAGTGATGCACACTTTTGGTATGTCTATGGAAAAATAATCAGTAAAATATCAGTTAAAGTATTATAATGGACAACATCTGTCCTAAGATTTGCAAGACAGGCATCAATTATTCAACTAATTTTAACTGGTTAGTATATGATGGCATGTAATGACAACACAATTTTGTTACCTAACAAAAAAATCTTTAGTGTAAGATGACATTAAGGAAACCAGTCGGGAATTACAAACATGTATATAGATTTATATTTTAAAGGACGTGTGTTGCACACTAAGCCACATTTATTACTTTGGTCAACCACATTATCTAAGTAATGACAGCAAGGGCACCTATCTAAAGTCTCACACTCGTTCTCCTCTGCTGTGTGTGTGTGTGTGTGTGTGTGTGTGTGTGTGTGTGTACACATCTGCCTTCCATCTCACTGCCATATCAGTCACACTCTTTCCATCATCATAAACCCTGAGCATGGCATATAGTCTTTGGCTAATCATCCTCCTCCACTTCCAGCGTCATGGCTCTTCAGATCCCCTCACCGCATCATTTACAGAAAAGGTTTATGTCCTTATGTGAACTGTCTGCTGAGCCACAGCTGCATCTTCTACTGAGTGACTAAGATACTGCTAACACCAGATAATCAGTGTTGCTGTGTCTTTTAAGCATGTTCACTCAATTTCCTGTGATTTTATAGACTTAATGCAGTGATTTACATGAACTCTTTCCCCCTTAGATAGCTACTGGGGATAACCCTTGTTTTTCTTTTCTGAACTGAGCGGTTTCTTTCATATTTCAGGCTTGCTTCCAGAGGAAAATGACTGGGTGTGCATCAGAAGTTAGTGAGCCTGATCTCTGCCTCTACAGCTTACTAGGTATACTACTAGCTTACTAGGGAACCTATTCTAATGGTCGTCAAGCCATGTCTTTACTGATATGCCCAAACGTGGCATTAAGGGTACAGGGGAGGTTGTCAAATGTCGTCTTTATGGGGAAAAGAGTTCAAGCTTTACACCACAGGTTTCTATGATTTGCCATGACCCCTACACTGTAACTGGTAATCACATATTAACGCCAACACAAGCTAGATTCTTCCTTTCTAGCTGCTTCAGAACAAAATAGGAGTAAAATGTTGCTTGTTGTCTTCTTGAGTCTCTCACTCTCTCTTTTTTTTTTTTTTATTTTGTTCATTTAACTGCACACGACATGCTGCACAGGATTTACGGATAAAGACATGAACAAAAATTATCAATAAGGTCCAACAACTACGTGTGTCGCCTTTTTCAGATTAAGCGAGATTTTAAAGCACGGGTTTATCCTGAGAACCTGCAATCAAACCATGCACAAAAATAATCGGTGGCCCTTTGTTTAAATAAAGTCAGACTGCAACAGGAAAAGTGTCACTGTGCATCAGTGTGTCTTTCAGCTGGTTTTGATGCACGGTCATTGTTATAGTCAAAACTGAATCTGCTTTGTAGCTTTTCTTGCACATCAGAGGAAACATATAAGAGTGTAGAATAAACTTTGGTTTCAGTGGTCAGTAAATCATTTAGTGCAGCTGACAAAAGATTTACTAGCCTGCAAAGGTACAACACAGTGTACTTAATGTGATATGAAGGTTGCTGTTTAATCAGTAAAGACAGCAAAAATCTGGACATTAACTAGAGCCTTGTGCACACTTTGTCATCAGCAGCTGATCCACTCTACTGATTTGAACTTGATACTTTCATACTGTAATAAACATGACATTGTGATACATACAGAAGCGGTTGTGCCAGTGTGCATAGTCATACAGGTTGTCACGTAAAGATTAAGGGCTTTTTTTTAAATCCAGATATTCCTAATCTAAAGAAGACTACTTGGATTTGCTACTTAGTGTGAAAAGACCCCCCTGGTTTGTGCAGGTTTGTTTATATCTAATAACCTTCATGAAATTTGCAGCTTAGTATCAGTGACCTGAGATTCACAGTCAAACTAAACATGATACAGAGCAACTGTATTTCTTGCTGAGAAATAGCTAAAAATATCCCCGATGTGTGGTAATTATGAAGGTAGAACAAGGAAATTATTAGCTTAGCATAATGACTGGAAAAGTGGGCAACTTAGTCTAAAGGTTCAAAAAGTGACCTACTTGCACCTTAAGCTGACTAATCAAAATGTTACATCCAATCAAAAAAAGTGGATGCTATGCACCAGAACTATTTTCTGGTTAAGAAATAATAAGGATCAATAACACAGGTTCTTTCTCTCCAGTAAGTGGCAAAATGACTTTTTGCTGGAGGTGGCTTCATATTTAGTAATATATGTGTGAATGATATCAGTCTTCCCATAACTCCAGGGAAGAAAGCAAACAAGTACATTTCTGGAAGTGTCAAACTTTTTTTCTTATAGACCACACATGGTCAGTACAATCCAATCTTACCTGAGGCAAAGCTGGTCATAACACTGTGTCAAAGCGTTGTAAAACCATTCAAAACCCCACATGATGTCAGGTATATGATTGATCAGCAAAATCTGGCGCACACAAACCAAGCAGAAGTCTTCAGGTTCTTTGGAACATTTTCTTTCTTTTTTTTTTTAACTTTCAGGATTGGAAATCATTTGTGAACGAAGTGGCACTTTAACAGCACTAAAAAAAAAGTAAGAGTACAGTGCTACTGGTGCTAGTTGTCAGCACTGCTGTATGAACATAAACAGCTCATTTAACATTCAGATGCTGCTCTCAGCTTGTTACAGCTTAAAACCTGACTGGCTTGTCACCTCAAAGACACAATTTTAAACTGATTTTTCTTCTCCCATTACACACCAGCTGTTGTGAGAGGATACCAAGAGATCTGTGTATATAAATGAAAATCAGCCCACAAAACAGTAACAGACAGCTGACTGATGGATGAATGGTTGGTTGGTTCCGTCATTGACCAGTTAGATCAATAGGTGATGGGGAAAGGAAGAGAGCATTTAGGGCCAGTGTGCGTCTATCTTTTCCACTATTTTTGGAACTGCACCATGAAATAATTCAGATATTGTTCTCTATAGCACTTTACGTCAGCCAATGATCATTCCTGAATTAAAGATTTAAAAATACCCTCTAATTAAAATCAAATACAACTAACCTCCTTCATATCCAAAAGGGTGATATAATGAGGCTGTATTACATGTTCGGGTGCATGCGTCCATGTGTAAATCACGGGTTCTGAAGTGGGCTAACTCCTAGGTAAGTTTCCGCCACTGACGTCACTGCTTGCGCACGTGTCCGGTAATCGCGGTGAGTCTTTTGACAGCGGTGGGGGGAAAATATTGTGTGATTTCCTGCATGGTTATGAATCATTTGGTCCCCCACGAACTCCGGAGCAGCTTACTACCCCTCCGGAGGATGCTTAATGCATTCAAGCAATGCGCGATGCAAATGTAGCCCCCCCTCAGACGCGCTGTCTGCGGACTCTTTATTTGTCCACGGTGAGCTACACACTCTATTGCTCCTACCTCCTATCGACTGACGCGCGCACACGGGCACACACTCACAAAGGCAGAGGGAGTTAGAAAGCCTGGTGACAATAATTAGACTCAAGGCTTCATCCATTGTCCACAACCTGCTGCGTTCTATTCTCCCTAATTAGGCAATGCACACAAAAGTTAGAGGAGAAAAACAACCACACCGCGCACACTGTGACTTCAAATTATTTGCCAGCATATGGAGGACTTGGAGCTGCGATATCGGTGGCGGATTGCGGGGGGGGGGGACTGTAAAAGCTGCAGGTAGCTCAAGAAACGCTGCCGGGGAACTTTCTAATGATGCCCGGAGAAGAAGAGAAAAAGTGGTTAAGAGATATAAGAATAATATATGGTTTAAAAAACAATGATCTCATCAGGTCTCGCTGCGCGAGTGAGAAACTATGATGTTGATTTTGCAGTTTATAGTTTGGGATGATTGCTGAATAAAAGTTTCAGTTATAAACAGACAGTCTTTTGTCAAATATAAGCATGGACTTACTCTAGTCATTTCTTTCATTAAGTGAAAGCGTCAAGTTTGGCGCGCATCATAAACAGCTGATCACAATAAACCATCGGACTTTTGGTCCAGTGGTGTGGCGATCCGTATCGGCGCTGAAGGCGACTTGTTAAATAAAGACAAATGATGAATCCTATTGGAATTGGCTTCTACGAGAAGCTTATAAAACATCTCCTTCAACCTATTACATTTCACTTATCAGCTTTTTAAAAAACATTTAATCAGCAAATAGATCAAAATAACTGGCTTCTGCCTGGACTACCTTTAAGCACAGTAGCCTATCTGCGGTACCAGCATATGGTGTGCAGTCGCACACAGAAGCTCCCAGGTTCACCCTGCTATAACTTGATCCTATAAGAAGATGACATCCCAACTTTCAGCAGACTTCAACAAAGTGTGATTCCCCCCATCCAACCCCTCCTCCCTCCTTTTCTATGTATCTGCATATTTGCAAACACAGGCCCATTTTATTCGCACCTACCAAAGCAGATCCGAGCAGAGGGGAGGGCTCCCACAGTCCGAGCGGTCCGTCTCTCAGCCTGCCGTGCAGAATGGTGACAAAAAAAAAGAAGAGGGCAGGGGGAGAAAAGCTTCTTCTCCGAGAACACAATCCTACAGAGTGCCTGTCTGTTAATGGTAAATGTGAAAAGAAAAAAAATATTCACCGACAGTTATTTCGGAAAAGCGTACTTTCTCAGAGGCTGAACGCGTGGGTTCCCAGAGCTTTCTCGGTCCTTGCAATCCCACCTCTACATCCCCGCTTGCAGAGAGGAACATGCAAACACATTTCATAGATTTTTGGAGCTTCGCGGAAAAACCGACCTGGACTTTTCTGCGGTGCGCTCTTAAGCCGTGGCAATAACAAACCGAGAGTGAGGTTTAGTGTGATTTCAGGACAGCTGGGGAGAGAGAGCTGTGTCAAAAAAATAAATGAAACTGACAGCACGAACCTGCACGAATGGTTACTGGCTGTGTCTATCCTGTAGTCAAAGTGGTGATGCTGTGATAGTAGTATTCTGACGTTATAACAGTTACTATCTGCTTAGACTACCAAAACAGCCGAGACACGTTGGGATTAATGATGGGATTTAAAGAGTGATCTCCTTTAACAAGAAGGATACGGTGTAGTTGAGGGTAAACAGGGTTAACCTCAGTTCACCAGTGCGTTTATTTGGACCACAGAGGTTGTGCAGAAATGACGCTGACATAAATTAGTCTCATCCCCGGTCGTTCCTCCTTTCGCTCAGCCCCTGAGTCCAGTCCGCCTCTTTCGACTGTCCTGTCTGCTGGCAGGCGGCCAACCCAAGTGTGTGGAAATGACACCGCCAGGGCGGCAGAGATTTTCCTTCATTTCTCTCCTTCCCGATCGCAGACTGGCTGACATTGGCTAGAAAGTGGAGCAGCTCGTCAGGGACAATCAATGCGAATCGATCGAGCTTTGCGGTTGAGGCTCCAGAGCTGGAAAATATCGCGGCAGCTGAAGAGAGAGAGGGAGGGAGAGAGAGGAGAGGAGGGGGTGTTCAACTAACTCTGCCCGTGGCCAGCCAACCTCCCTGCAAACAAATAACGCTCTAGCTTTCATAAACATGACACTCACTTCGTAAATACTGAAGTCAAAAAGCCACCACATGCGTAATTACGCACGGGATTTGTGCTCTACACTCAGTGACAGTAAATGTGTCCATCCACAAGCTATTTCATATTTTATGTGTGCAAAAGCATTGACAATAACGACTTTGTTGAAGTTTTTGCGCTTGTTTCCACAATACTTGCCTCGTGATCAAATGACTTCCGAAACACATTTCACCGATCAGAAAACATTTGAAATAAAATGTGAGAAAATGATAAGTTACTTTCAAAAATCAATATAAAAGAGCAGATATCTCACTTTGCATTGTAACACCTCATAAATTAAATTAAATCCCCCTTAAGACGTGTTCGGTGAAGTGTGCGTGGCTGTGTGTTACTTTGACATTAACAGCTTCTCCACTTCAGGAAAGAAATGCTAATGCAACAGGGGTTCACCTTAATGCAACTTGGGATTAAAGTAATTAAAGGCATCTTTAATATATTCCACTTTTATTCACTTCAAAACTACAATGGATCTACTTTGGGCACCTGGAAGTAGCACTTAAACACAACAAGTAATCATTTTGCCTATACTCACCAAATTTATTTGTTGACACACTTCAGCAAATGTTCTTTTCTGGTGACATAGTGATTCAAAGGGCAACTATATATATATAAACAAATTTACAGTATACTGTTCATGGTCTGCCTTTTCACAAATGTTCATTCTTTTTGTTTTATTCATTGGAAAAATATCTCTTTTGAAAATGGAGACTCATCAAAGCAAGGTTTTCTATGGTGGCAACAAAATCTAGATCTAGGTGTACTTCTTTTCTGAGGCTCCCCAAAAAACCTGAATGTCACTGCCACTGTTCCACATGCTCACGATTACACTCAAAGTGAATGAAAGTTGACTTTGTTAAAACTGCTTACACTTTAATCAAACACATAATAGTTATACTGTAGCTACAGTCTAGGAATAGACAGTAAATTAAAGCAAGGCTACTGCTCTCTGCATAAATTGTGGCATTTATGTTGACAGCATTAATGACTCCTTACTCAGACTTCATGTGGTCTTTATGACTAACAAAATGTAATACAGATATGTTAGATTAATGTGCATGTGAACGCCATTGTTGGTCACTGGGTGAATGTGTGGCTAATTAACTTTCCACATAACTCAGCTATGATGGCTAAGAGATGGTTCATTTATGTCCACATTTACAGTTCCAGTGCAAAATAATTGATTAGAGCTTCTCTTTTCTACATTTTCTGCTTGTTTCCATTCAGGGTTTCAGAATATGTCACTGCTATTATACATTCATGTGGAATAAAATGAAATGACCACGTTCTTTGACTCTTTTGTAGCAGACAACCTTCCCTTTTAACCTTCTAAAGTCCTCTATTTGTGTTTGAAAAAGCAGGAATATTACATGGCAGCCTGCAATCATACGTGCTTTTCTTGGGTTGAAAAAGAGGATCAAAGAGAGAAAGCATGGGTTAGGAGAGTCATGCATGGATAGATGGGTAGGAGTGAGCAGCAAGCTGTGACTCTTGGACATGTTCTGGTGGGTGCACTGAACCCCGGAGGCTGCAGCCACACTCAGCCCTTTGTTGTTTTCATTCTGTACAGGGAGGCAGGGTACTTTCCTGAGCTGGGGTGGAGGATTAGCGTTGCATGGCCTCCATCTCCAGCTGCACACATGACCAGCACTGTAGGAAAGCCCCCAATGATGGCCCAAAAAGAGGTACGTAAGTGATGACGGGAGCAAGCAAAGCATGAACATCAGCTTTTTCCAATTACAAGCCCTGTAAACTGTCTAAATAATCATTGTAACACATGCCACCTACAGTATTTCTGAAAGACTGGCTTCGTTTTGAGTGTCTCTCCCATGTTACTATATATAAGTTTTCTTCTTTTTCACAGCAGCATACAAACAGACATAGATTCTTTAACCTCTAACATATATCCACATCAATACATGTAATCACGCCATGCAATAATCACAGTTCACATTAGTCCCAAAACCACACTTGTATGAGGTATGGGACCCACTGGAAACAAAGCTCTCTCATGCTGGCTGGTCTTTGGTGCCAGGTGACGTCACTTAAAATACCATAGATCATCTGTCACCAGAACTAACCAGTTGTTGGAGCAGAGTGTTCCAATAGCTCTTTCTTTTCTGTTGCCAGGAAATGCAAATGCTTTGAATGATTTTTTTCCCAGTTGTTTGGGGTTTTTTTAAGCAAGCAACTATAAAATGTCACTGAGTACTTTATCTATTTAGCAAAAATCCTATGTGTCAATTCCAATTTGCTCTTTATCTTTGTGCACTAGCTTCAACAGGCCTGGACTGCTATCAGAAACTCTAGGAAGTCACTACAGCCATGGTGAGAAACAGTTCTTGCTGCCAACTCTTCTTGTTGTTTTTCAGTTACAAATGTTTAATTAGAGATGCAGGTAGGCATATTTTGGGGCCTTAAAGTCAGGTCAGTGGCTTCCCTCTTTCTTCTTGCTCCTGATCGTCATGTTAAACTAAACTAAATACCTTCAGGCTCTGGCGGAAGACTTGTTTTTGTGCGTCAACTCCTGAGCTAGAGCCTGTGGTGTCAACATACTCATCTAATTCATGGTAAAAACGTGACTATTGGTATTTCCCCAAACGTCAGAGTTTTTCCTAGATACTCCTAATGCATAATTAAACTTTTTTTTTTGTATATTTATAGTTGTACTGTGGTTTTAGAAACCGGAAGTGAGGAAATTTAGGCAAATTAAAGGCCAGTTTTTTTTTTCGAGCATTACATATGGATGACGCAGGTTTCCTGTTAGAAGTAAAAAAGAAAAAAAAAAAGGAGACGCATGTTATTAATCTATTTGGACATGGAGAGAAAAGAGACTGAGGAATCTGTGTTTTATTATGTTTGTGAATTGATAGTATTTATGAAGCAAAACAAGTTTTATGATCTGTATGAGTCACATGCGACATGGCTTGTGATTCAATGAACTGCCTGTGTGGTGACATGACTAAAGACGCTTAAACTCCAGCAACATTTGTAGTATATATGAAGACTTTATTGCTAGACCTAGTACTTTTAGAATATATAATGTTTCTGATACTATAGGAGATGTTGGAATTTAGACCCCTTTAGATGTTTTCCCCTTCTCCTCCTCCTTCTCCTCCTTGCACTTTGATAGTAGTTGAAAGTGTGCCAGAAAGCCATACCCTAGTGATGTGACTGCGAGAAAATGACTCTGAGCAACTTATGTGGGAGCTTACAGCTGGATAAACTACAGCATATAATGCAGCTCCTGTCACAGTACCATTTTCTCCTACTGTTGTGCCAGGACAGCATGCCAGTAAAAATAATATTTAGGTTCTGCACTTCCAAGAATGTGTCATTACAAGACTATGTAATGTTTTTAGGCATGAAACCAGAATTGGCATTAAGTTTCTGAAAAAATATTTTTCATTTTGGTGTTTTTTTTTTCTTTTCTTTTTTTAATGACAAGACTACGGGAACACTGGCAGAAAACCATCTCCACTCTGTGGTTTATCTGTCCCAGTAATAATGACAACTCCAAGGACATACCATGTGCAGATGCGGCATGCAGTAGACCCTCTTTAAAAAAAACTGAGTCTCTAATGTGCTATGGATTTTGTGTGGCGTGTTTTCCCGTCCTACTGAACAGGCCTAAATCAGTCACACCTTGTGTGAGCGTGACAGCTGCAAAGGCTTTCTGCCTGATGAGCAACACTTGTTCCATTTCTAGAGATTTATTACTCATCCTGCCACTCATCACATGTTCAGCCTCATCTGTCAGCGAGGAAGCGCCTCTGTTGTCTTGACTGACAGTATTAGGACAAAAAAGCATGACAAAATCACATCAACAACTGTTTAGCTTGTGCCACTAAATAAGCGGTGTCACTGCCTTCTCAAATTATCACGTCTCATAATGTAGAGTAGCTCAGGCTGCCCCTCATGTAGCAGTAGCAGAAAACCAGCTGTTGCTGCTGCTGCTGTAGTTAAAATAAAGGTTAGGGCTCCATCTAGTGGTAAGTCTTCATTTAAGTCTTCTAAATGTATAACCAACCATCAAGTTTCATGTCTTAATCAATTAAAACTTGCCTCGGCCAGAGATGGGCATGAACACCTATTCAGTTCAAAATGTTATGAATCTAACTGATGTTTGTGAACTTCATTTCTGCATTGCTGCTGTTCAGTAAGGCTGCAGATTTTCAAAAAATACCCATGCAACCCAACTGAACTTTCAGTTTTCTTATTAAAAGCCCATCTTCATCAAATCAAGTACAAAATGAAGGTTTAAAGGAATCTGAGAGTCAACTCTTCAGTTTCTGACATCTCATTGGATCCAGGCAGACGTACTATAAAGTCTAAGAACCATTATGCTCAAAGTTATGGTGAGCATTTTTTTTTTTAATAATGCACTGTATGACTGTTCTTCAGTTTCTCAAAAATCAAAGCCTCCAAATGTCACACAAACTATCCTGCTGTTCCATTGCTGATTGCTCAGTGTACATTCAATAAAACCATTCTGCACCACTTTGAATCTTCATTCTGGTTTAACAATAATTTTCATCCCAGCTGTATGCAAATGGTGGAGATTTCTTTTCCTCTGTTATCCTATGAGTTTCTTCCAGTTTTTTTTTTTGTTTTGTTTTGTTTTTTTGCATATGATGTGCATCTCTCAAGGTCTACTCTGTGTCATTCCTGTGTCACAGCAAATTTAACAGAGTGGAGTAAAACCTTTAATCTCATTGCTTTACAGACAGTAGTCCAGCAAAACACTTACAAATACACACCTAAAATAATAGAAGATACATGTTGCTTACACTGTCACCATGAATCATGGGAAAAATAGATTTTAATTTTCTAGCTTAACCGGCCCGCAGGACTGATGAGTTCATGGCATGGTGAGGTGTCCGTTGTCTGTCCATCCATTCAGAATTCACAAGAATCACTACTCCTCCTACAGGATTGGTCAGAATTTAATCAAACTTACACACAATGATCACCTAATGGGTTTTCACCAAAATTATGCTGACTGAGTTCAAGGTCACATCTCTCATTTTACAGGCTCTTTTCCATTTTCTGCACACTACTACAATTTCAGTTTCTTAATGTACCAAACATTATTCAACTCAAATCATTTAGCAGAGTCATTAACATAAGATTTTTGATGTTGATACATTTTGCATACACAAAATTATAAAGAACTTCATGAAATAAGAAAGAATGTGATAGCTTAAAATCTGTCTTTGCCACACATGTTGCACACCACTTATATCCTGTTAGATTGTGATAATCATGATCTTATTGGTCACAGTCATGGAGGGAGTGGTCCTGCTGCTTGACCCTCTGGTCTGTGTCTGTGAATGGTCAGTGCTATAAGAAGCACCACATATTTTCACGTTTTTTTATGGCCATGGTTACTATTGACCATGTGGCCGTAATAAGGTCATTACAGTTGACTAAAACTAAACTAAAAACTAAAACTAGATGTGAAAAACATTTTAGTTAACTGAAATAAAAGTAAAACTAGACTTTTGAAAAAAAAATTAAACTAACAAACTATTTTGTGAACTTTCATTTGGTGGTGAACAAGATTAATTTTTCCTGGATGTAACTGTTTGCGAGCCTCCTTGACTTCTTAGTGGAGTTTAGTTCTAATTAGTTTGTACAACACAGTCAACCAGTGACAAAAAAGTTACACTTTATACTTCACACATAACAATAACCTGTGAATTTTGATGGATCATGCGCCAGATGAGCTACTACATCATTGACATTCTGGTTTATTAAACCAACAGCAGATGGGACTAATGACAGTCTATTACATATTAATGCTATTAGGGGAAGACTGAATCTCTGACCTGATCTGGAACTCAAAATGGCGATGGTGATGACCTTGTCATAGATTCATGAGAGAAAACCCAAATGCAGAGGCAGGAGAACTGAAGAAAAAGTAAGCCTTTTATTTGACTGTTGCAAAAATCCAGAGAAGTGCAAAGTCCAAAAAAAGAAAAAGGTAAAACAAAGCATGAATCTAAAATCTAAAAAGGGACAGACAATATTTTATATATACACAGAGGGCTGATTGCCCAGTGAGACACAGGCTGGAAGAGGGCACAGGGGGTTAATATTTAAGGTGAGGCAAACAATCACATGGCAGGAAACTCAGACAGGAGAAGCCATGATACAGGTGGGAAAAACAGGGAATTAGTGGAAAGACAGAGAAGGGAAGTCAAGACACAGGTTGCACACAAGGAAGAGCAACTATCAAAGTAAACCAGGAAGAAACAGCACTAATTCATAGAGATGGCAGAAGGAGGCAAGACAGGGAAGCACTGTGGAAACCAGCAAATCTTTAAAAAAAATAGAAAAAGGAAGGGTGGACTCAACAAAAGCTGAATAAAACATTGAATCGGTCTCGTGTTTCAGAGCAGCTGACAGATAGCAGAGAGGACGCAGATTCAAGATTATAAGAGGAAGGTGAAATCCTTCACTTGATTTTATATAAAAAAAATAAGCTGACAAATAAATAATGCATAACTCCAGTCTACTTCAGGTAGACATAATATTGTGTAACGAAAAGAGCCAGAAGATCAGATTAGCTGCAGTAAGAATGAAGCCCATTTAGTTAGAGAAGTACCGGGGGATGAAGGCACAACTGGAGCAGATGTAGAAGGTAAAGTCCAAAGTGGACCGAGTGGTAATAGGAGCATTAGGAACTGTAATCCCGAAACTGGAAGAGTGGCTCCAGCAGATTCCAGGCACAACATCAAAGGTCTCTGTCCAGAAAGCATTCCTAGGAACAGCTAAGATACTGCGCAGAACCCTCAAACTCCCAGGCCTCTGATAGAGCACCCGAGGCTGACGAACACACACACATACCAACCCCTTTTTTCATGTGTGTTAAATTTTTTTATGACAAAATAAAATCTCATAATAATTTGAACTCAATTTTCTCTGTTTTCTGGCACAGAAAAAATATTGTTATGGCTACAATTTTTGTGCAAAATTTCCTCAGATCAAATGTATTGGACTGGGTTGTGAGATTAGATTAACATACAGAGCTGTTTTGTATGTCATGGTTGGAAATATGAAGAGTGTGGCGAGAGCAGCCACACATTTGGCTTTACAGTCTAGCATTTTCATGAGAAAACGTGCTAATTCATATTAATTTGTGTTTGTTTTTTTTTTTCCAGCGGAGATCGTTTCTGAGCACTGAATTATAATTCATGATAAGCAAATGCGTGTATTTTTTCCACAGCAGCAGACGAGTTAGGTCAAATATCATTTATTTTAATGGGAACAATGTATAATCACCAGACAAATCGTTTATTGCCCTTTCTTGTTGCCAAACATAATTATCTCATCATTAGGCTACATAATTAAGCTGCAGAAATTCAAACATTTTTCTTTGAAAACCCATGGACTACGTTGCTACTTTGATTGCTTACTTTGCATAAAACCTGATGGTTTGTCGCCACCAAGTGAAATTTCTTTGCCAACATTTGCACCCAACTGCTTTAGACGCACGCGCGCGCGCGCGCGCTGCGAGAATCAAACCAAACCTGTCTGATTATGATGAATGTTAAACATGTTTAAACCGAGGTCCATACGCTGTCATTATCAGGCGTATAAATTTCGAGAATACCGAAACATGGCACGTCGTACGTGCGTGGGGGCAACCCCGTCTCAGCCTCCATCTGATGGCAGCATCAGGCAGTCCCGTGAAACATTTGCGTGGGAGTTCCCTTCACCGCCATGTCGGGATAGTGCACGTCTCTCACTCTCTCGCCCGCTCTCTCTCTCTCTCTCTCTCTCTCTCTCTCTCTCTCTCTCTCTCTCTCCGCGCATCCTCCCCCACATTAACAGCTTAGGACAGCAGAAGCAGCTCCTACAGCATCCATCCCTGCCTGGGGAGCAGCAGTCCTACCCGGCGCAGCACCGACGCACGGAGGGGGCGCATCATCTAAGTGATGCCACAGCATCAGTCGCATTTCGACAAGAAATACTGAGAGTACATCCTAAAGGAGGGGGAGAACAAAAAAAAGCTTCAGCCTCGAAGACAGCAACTGCCCATGAAGATGTCTAACGCTGACATCGTCTTAAACGCCACCGATCGGATGGTGAAATGTAAGTTAGCCTACATTTTCTGTGTGGTTATGGCTGTATTACATAACATCTCAAGTGTTTAGCTCTTTGCCGATCGGCGGGACGTGGACTTTATTAACGTGTCGTGCGTTAATGGTGTATATGCGGCCATCAAGTTGTGTTCATGGTGATGGTAGTGGTCAACTGAAGCTTTGATGTTTATAAACAATCCGTGTTTCTCTGCTGCACAGCCCCCACGGAGAAGCAGCAGCGGTGTACCAGGAAATATGAAGTACAATACATTTTTAATTGTGCTCGTTGATTTATGTTTAATCGTATCTGTCATGATTTGACTGTATGTTGGCTTTCGCTCACGACAAGGGCGGGGGGGGAGGAAAAACAGCTGAATTGCCGAGCTTGTGGTAGAAGCTGGGGCAGTGATGCAGCAGGATTTCATGGGCTTAGACGGGGCCAGCAAAAGAGGGAAAGAGCATGAAATTGACATTTATTGGGGTTTTATTTTACCAGGAGTGAGTCATGTTTTAATTTGATTAGAAAGGGGAAAAGGAATTCCAAAAGCTGAATCAGTAGATGGATCAATGGAGGATGATAAAGTGCCCACAGTTGTCATAACTCACTTAGCCCTGCTCTTTTTTTTTTTCTTCTTTACCGTGGCTCAGCCAACAGTCCCCACTGTGCCTGAATATATATCCACATCCAGTATATTATCATAATGGCCAGGCAGCTCAGTCAGCATTAACAACTTTGTCCTTTAGGCTCCGGAGTTGTAGAAACACTGAGTAATCTGCACTGTGAGATGCACTTACATGATAATGACTGCAGGGACACAAATGTACTGCATGTGTGAGCAAATACAAATAAGCTTTAGATTGTCATTAATTACAGAACCATGAACTGTGTCTTTAAAAAAAAATCTGCCATTTCCTTCCTGAGCTACCAGAACAATATTTTTTTTCTAGCCTTATTTTAAGTGGAGGGTTTTATCTAACAGACCAGCACCATCTGAATAGCTTCCCTATCAAACTGCTGACACATTTCATTATAATGTTACTATACTTTCAACTTTTCATAGGATATTCTATTTAAAACAGTTGCTGCACTGTTTTTGTCTTTCATGCTGGCCATCACAAAAGAAAGAAGTTGGTTTGAATTTGCAGTGTTGTTAGTTGCACATTTGAACAAGAATTTAAAGCAGTGACAAAACTATTGTGGTTATTTCCTGGCAAGACTTCACTGACACCCAGGAATTCAAAAATATGTCAAACAGAAGGTTTATATCAGCAAATGTAACACAGCCAAGAATTCTGACTCAGTTTTCTGCTTTTGTAACATGGTCATGTAACACTTAGGATTTGGGAGTTGAAAAGTATTATGCATTTGTTTCATTTTGATGACTCGCTTAGCCTTAGGCTGTGTACTGTGGAAACCTTGTTAAATAGCCTCACCTGTGATTTCTAATACAGGTGAATTTGGCCTCTTTGACCATAGAGAAAGAATTAAAATTTGTTCATTCTTCATTCCCTGTTTTTCTTGCTCTGAATTTTCAGATGCTATAAAGATCTGTTATTGCTTGGCAGACGCTGGATGTTTCTTTTGTCACTTTTATCTGCTCTCCTATTCTTGTATTCTACTTTGAAAAAGAAGTAAAAGTCATTTTCCCAATCCCCGAAAGACTGAAAATTGGAAGAAAAAAAAAATACAAAGAAGAAACTGAATCTTGCATCCATCAGGCGATCAAAGGAAGCTATCGAGATAGTGGCAATTTTGATCCAGAAGACTGACATTTCCTGCTGTTTTAGTGTGTGCTGCTTGTAGTGAGCTACTGAGCACTGACACTACAAGCTACTCCAATCTATTTTTATCCCTGCTGTGTACATAGCTCCAACTTAAACCACAGCAAGTTTCTCACTGGTTCTCTTTTTGTCTTACATGTTTTAACCTGACAGAGCATATTTAAAGTGGTACTGTAACAGTAACTGCTGGCCTGTGCAGTTTGCGTTCTACAGTATCGTCACCACAGGCCTTTAGTGCAGGTGCACTTATAGATTTCAACCTGAGATATAATACGTCAGTTTAAAACTTTGTGACATTCAGGTCAGGCTTCAGTAACAAAATACAAATTCTTGTATTGACATTACTAATTTATTAATTGCCAGGATGCTGCGGTAGTTAGGTTTAATAGAATAGATCTACTCTCACAACATCTAAATAGAAACATCAGTCAGGTGGTACATACAGTAAGACACTAAATATCATACAAAGCAGGCTATAGCAGGTAGAGTCTAGAGGATAATAAGAAAGAACACTCGTGGCATTATTTTAAAAGCTTAGGGTTGGATCTCTTTTGAATGCACTGTTTACTTAGTCCAATTATTTAAACCATCCAGCAGCAGCTTCCCAAGAGAAACCATGGTTAACAAGCAACATAAACCCACCATACATTTATTATTTCAACATTGCAGAGCGGCAACTCTTCTTAGCAGAATGTATTTTAACCTCATACAGAGGCTTCTTAATTGCGAGGTTAAAATTTGACCGCTGTATGAGCATTTCCATCACTGTATCTATGTGAACCTCCAATGCAAATTGCAGTTTTCTGTGGCGCTACTGGCTGTACTCCAACAGTCAGCTGCTGCTGCTGTTGCCCGGCAACGTACAGTATTTCATAGTTCAACTCTGCTCGGGTGCTGAGCAGAAGTCAGCTTTTCATCTCTCCACCATACATCTATATCAGGCCGCTTGTATGTCTGTGTCAACATATGTGTGTTTCTTTAAAATGTGCTGTTGAGGATTATCTCGAAATAATCTGTGTTGGGTTTTTCTGGTAGTGGGATTAAAAAAAAAACAGTGTAATGTTCCTTTTAAAGTATCCACATGAGGCTCATTTCAGCTCATTTTACAGTCAAATTTCTTTGGTAGTTTGAAGTTTAAAATGAACTAAGAACGGTTCCAGAGTGATCTGGGCTCCTGCATCACATTTACCTTTTTACAGTTACGTAAGGTACATAATAGCACCTACGCCAATGTATTTCAACACAGGTTATATTTTCAATCTTTTCCATCTGTTAGATATGCTACACTGACCTATGGTAATTATCAGTTTTAAATCAAAATGGCATATTTTCATCTGGCCTGTAGTGCTATTTATCCATCTAGATAGTTTGGGTGTGAAATGCTCAGTTTTGCCTGTAGAAATGTAATGTCTGCCTTTTCTTGTTTATAATGGCAGTGGATGTAACTCACCTGGTGGTGCTCAAAGCACTTCCAAGAACCAAGTGGTCTACTGCATGGGCAGTGGATGGGACAGCAGTAGGTTCTACCTTCATGCTAACACAGTACAACAAGTCTTTTTTGGTTTGGTTTTTGGTGTTTGGGTTGTCATCATGTGCACATAGACATAGCTTTCAGCATTCCAATTTATCCAAGTGTAGCCTGGGAAAACTGCAGACCAAGTTTTCAGTATGTTATTGCAACTGATTAATAAACACAGTTGACCCATGTCCTAACTTGTAGCACCACTGAGCTTTAAATTTAAATACTGTACCCTCATCATGGGTAGATGTTTGCTTTTGCAGTGATGGCGGGTGTAGCTCAGTAGAAAGTAAATAGTTGGGATATGAAACTGCTCACACTGAGGTTTGTGGATTTTTTTTAAGTAACTGGGACATTATTTTTGGAAAGAGGCATTGTTCCTGAGTTTTTCACCACAACACAAGTGCCATTTAGTTCCAGTACATTCAAGAGATGCAGACATTTCTACTGCCAGTGGATAAACAGGTAGGCCATTTAAAGATACTTTGCAAGCACTGTCCATATACCCCACGGACTCACTTCACTTCCTCTCTATGCTGACTGTGCTGAGTTTGTACTTGCTGGTAAAGTGTCAAAGTACACATTGCCATCACAGATACACACTGCACACTGTGAAAAATTTTAGTCCCATTAAAAACACTCGCTGGGGCTTGCCTCATTATCCCAAGAGCAGTGACTTTGAGATTCCTCTAGTGAAGCATTCATTATTAAAGAGCATGTTGATCATGTTCAGTTTAAGCCTGAGATTTGAGACTCTATCTTTGTCTTTTCTTCATTTGGCACTGATGAGTGGCTCTGTTTGCTACGCACTGCACAAATCTGGCAGGTTTACCTTTAGTAGTGAATGTAGTACGACTGACTGCTTATGTTATGTGTACCTGTATTTGAGTGTGTGCTTGCATCTAGCTTTTCAAATGAATTCTGCCACTGGACCTCATGTGATTTTTTTTTTCTTTCCATGTAAATGATTTACAGTTTATACACTTAGAAAGAGTTTTCTGTGTTAAACTAGATGAGGTGTAGATTAACATAAATACACAGGTCCTGATAGCTTGTAGTTAGAGTACACAGAGTTCAGCACCAGATCTAATAAATAACCTTCGCTGCCACTGAAGTAATGATCTGTGGTTGGATTTCACAGTTTCATAGTCTGTCTGTTGGGTAGGTGACTGGTGCATTTTAATGGCCAAAGACTTTAGCAATCCAGGTGGAGTGCTGGATGAGTAGACTGCTTAGATATTTTATCTAGCACTCAGAAAAGTAACCACCTAAATGAATGTTTGTCAGTATGTTAAACAGATAGAGAATTCCTCTCATTATCATGTTATATTCTTTCTGTTTTAAGGAAAACTGTGCTCTTAAGAATGGTCTTCATGCCAAAATTCACACACTGTCAACAAAGATGGAATGAAGCAGCTGTGCAATATTGCTTGCAGGCAAAACATGGTTGGGGTTTTCTCTTTTAAGATTGCTGCATGAGTTACTTGATAAAATGTTGTCCGTATCATTCCTGAGTGCTGTTTACCATAATAATGCACCACAGTGGTAACAAAACAGTCAAGGATTGTGCTGTTGATTTCTTTAAGAGTAGTCATAGTGACTGTGATACCCCTGCGCTTAAATGTCACTGTGTTCCTCTGCTTTGTCCTCAGCTGTCCCCTTCCCCTTGAGCCACCGCCTTACGATGAAGGAAGTGTTTGACTGTGAAGGGAAACCTCGTGTGGATCTCCTGAAGGCCCATCTCACCAAGGAAGGTCGCGTGGAGGAGGCTGTGGCACTTCGAATCATCAATGAGGGAGCAGCTATCCTGCGTCAGGAGAAAACTATATTAGACATCGAGGCACCGGTCACAGGTATGGAACCTTTTACAGACACTTACCTGAAGCTTAAAGTCAAACTGAAGCATCGTGCACCTGTAACTTTAAGTGATTCAATGTAAAGATTAAAGATATAGATCTGTTTGACAGCCGGAAAAGAACAGGCGAAAGAGGTGTTTTTAATGTTGGCTCAGATCTACTGAGTGTTGCAGTAAACCATGACAATAAGCCAGCCTGCACAATACCCAGTAGCTAGCTCACTTAAGTAGAGTGCAGTCATTGTTAATTTAGTTTAGTTTTTATGCCAACCTAAAATCTTTGCTCAGATATAATATGACTCGGGGCTGGTATTTGATCCTGCAGATGAAATATACTGGTTTTATTATTCTTTATATTAGGAAGTTAGATGATCTGCTCTGTCTTGACTTTATTGGACAGCTGATATTTGAGAACGACAGGAAGCAAGTGTTAGAATACGTCTTTTAACTTTGCTTTTTCACTTTGAGGAGACTTGTTTAGCTTTTCCTGTCTGGTGTGTACATCCATCATTTAGTGTTTACATGTTTAAAAAATGTAAGATAAAATATTTAAATTTAAGAAAGTAATCAGAACTAATAAAACAAAACCAAGGGATTTATTGTGTTGTTTTGTTTCTTTTTTTTCATTTATTGGACTCTTTTTGATCTGGAACATATTTGGCAGAGAAATAGTTCAAAGAGAGAGTATAAAAATTAGTCCTCTTTAAGTTAAAAGTGTAGTGGATCAGTAAAGTATTACCACATCATTGTGTATTATGAAAAACTTTGAACTCATTAGTATTATTTTAGTTATGAAAATGCTAATAATTTGCTAGTTAGTGCAAAAGACAATTAATGCTATTACCCAGATACCCATTATTTTTACATGTAAGTTCATATATTGTAATAAATGTAAGGGGGAACTTGAATGCCTAGATCAAATTTCTGCTGCTTTGTGATAATTATTTTTTAAAGGAAACAGAGATGACAGGATAAAGCACAAGTGATTTTTAAAAATAGATAAAAGAGAATTTGTGTGAATACAGCAGGAAACTGTCACTTCCAGACAGAATCATCATTATCTTGTTAAATAAGTTCATGTAAAATAGTTCAGCGGTACCTCAGAAACACTGTGCCTTTCTGTGTCTCTCTTGGTCTCATAAAAGACCAAATTTCTGGTCTGTTGGTAAGATGTTTTGTTTAATATACAGTAGACTGCCGTGTTTCTTCTTTGTCTACATTCTGCCTCATTCTGGCCAGTGAATCCTGCTGTAAAACACTAGTTTGAACTATAATAGTATATAAATCAAAGCATTAAACCCATATTTATTTTAGAAGTAAAGAGTATAAGTTAAAGTAAATTATGAGTTTCTAAAAGCCTGAGTTATCTCCTCATGTATAAGCAGATAAAATCTTTTTTTGCTGAACACCCCGCAGTGTGTCCTAGTTATGCTCTAAAATATTAACATGCCTCAACCAGACACAAAAGTACCCTGTGTACTCAACCATGGTTTCCCATCAAGAAAATTTAATTAAGAGACTTGTTTTTTTGCATCATGTATTTAGCCAATTTTTGGCTTAATAAACGTGTGAATATAAATGCATTTCAAATTAAAACTCTCAATATTGTTTCCTATACTGTGTGAAATGTTGGAGTCTATTGTAGCTGCTTATGTTTCAACTAAATTTAACATGAATTTTACATTTTTTGTCAATATGATACAAAGGGTTATTTTGGGGTTCTCACTGGTCTACTGCTTACCACACATACCATATAATTACAACACCCACCTCTTCAGCTTTCAACCTTTGTTGCAAGTAATTTCTCTAACTTTCCCTGTATTTCCTGTCTGTATCTCTTTCACTGTTAAAACACCAAAACAAAAGACATTTTTTTACACAAGCCATTTTGACACGACAAAGTAAGTAAACACAGGTGTTACTAATCATATTACATAATTAAGGTTTGTGCTTAAATAGAACGGTGACTTCATTAATATCATTGGAAATCCCTGTGTTTACCTGCTGTTTCAGGTACAAAAGTGTAAAAGGTCTATAAGTACTGAAAAAATAATGGGATCATATAGAGAACCATGTTCATATTCCTTAGTGTAAGGTAAAGTAAAAATGTAGTGCATTGCTGCTGGCTCTGAAACTTTGGTATCAGTTTGGCAAAAAGATTAAATGTCCTGGAAGTGCTATAGATGCCAAGTACTCAAACTCGACATTAGCATTTTATTCAGTTTTTTCTTGATATCCACGTAAATACTGTACTTTGTACTGTGGGCACTTGACTTTGGTGCATTATAGAGCTGCACTCTTCGGTTCCATTTACTTTAGCATCTACACTCACCGGCCACTTTGTTAGGTACAATTGTTGAACTGCTCATTAACACAAATATCTAATCAGCCAATCACATGGCAGCAACTCAATGCATGTAGGCATGTGGACATGACTAAGACAATCTGCTGAAGTTCAAACCGAGCACCAGAAACTGCTGCTGATCTACTGGGATTTTCCCACATGTCCGTCTCTGGGGTTTATAGAGAATGATTCAAAACAGAGAAACTTTATTTATTTATTAAAAAAAAAAAAAAAAAACTATCCAGTGAGCGGCAGTTCTCTGGGTGAAAATGCCTTGTTAATCCCAGAGGTCAGAGGAGAATGGCCAGACTGCTTTGAGGTCATAGGAAATATAGCCTAACCAATATAGGATTTTTAAGACTGATACCAATATATGGTGATTTGAAAATCCAGTATATTGGCCATTCATTTTTTTCTTTCAGGCACACAGGACATAAACAGATTTCCCTACCATTTGTCATGTGTAGTTTTTCGTGAGTCCTTACTAAGATAATTTGACACTGCAGTTTAAAAATAATCTTGTTTTATTGTCACAAGTCATGGATTACTCGTTTATACTCTGGCTGACTCTGCTCACATCAACTGGTTGTTGTGTTTGTGGCATCAACACTCATAACATGGTTAAAAGGTGCTTCTCTCGTCTTTTTTACTTTTAAAATTTTTATTTATGAGCTTTTATAAATGCAGATACCAATATGTCGACAAATAGCTAATATTGGCCAATATAACAGAGCAAAGAGCAAAGTATAGGTCGGGCTCTAATGGGAAGGCAACTGTAACTCGAATAACCACTCGTTACAACCAAGTTCACTTGTTTGCAGAAACAGGTGGGCTACAGCAGCACACCGGGTGCCACTCCTGTCAGCTAAGAACAGGAAACTAAGGATACAATTCACACGGGCTCACCAAAATTGGACAGTAGAAGACTGAAAAGACTGCCTAGTCTGATGTCTCAATTTCTGCTGTGAAATTCAGATGGTAGGGTCAGAATTTGGCTTAAATAGCATGAAAGCATGGATCCATCCTGCCTTGTATCGGGCTGGTGATAGTCATGTAGTGATGTCGGGGATATATTCTTGGCACACTTTGGGTCCCTTAGTACCAGCTGGGCATTGCTTAAACACCACAGCCTACCTGAGTATTGCTGCTGACCATGTCCTTTATGACCACAGTGTACTCATCTTCTGATGGCTGCTTTCAGCAGGATAACGCACCGTGTCACAAAGCTCAAGTCACCTCAAACTGGTTTCTTGAACATGACAGTGAGTTCACTGTACTCAAATGGCCTCCACAGTCATCAACTCTCAATCCAGCAGAGCACCTTTGGGATGTGGTGGAACAGGAGATTCACATCATGGATGTGCAGCCAACAAATCTGCAGCAACTGTGTGATGCTGTCATTTCAATATGGAGCAAAATCTCTGAGAGATGTTTCCGGCATCTTGTTGAATCTATGCAACAAATAATTAAGGCAGCTCTGAAGGGAAAAAGGGGCCCAACCTGGTACTAGTGAGGTGTACCTAACAAAGTGGC
The DNA here is from genome assembly GCA_015108495.1 of Heterochromis multidens. NCBI lineage: Eukaryota > Metazoa > Chordata > Actinopteri > Cichliformes > Cichlidae > Heterochromis > Heterochromis multidens. The sequence continues at coordinate 53,489 of VUQS01075459.1, forward strand.
TGGTGAGTGTATATTAAATATACATGTAAATATACATGTACATGTATATTTACATATACAGCTTCCTATCAGCTTAATGTCATCAAAGATGACAAAGGCACTTCAGGAGAGGACCTCATCTCGATTTGCATCAGCAAAATGGAGGCTTTATGTACTAAGTATGAAATATGTATGACAAGCAAAGTATTATGTCAGCGCATTTGTTTGTATCTGTGTGAGCGCCAGTGGTGTTTGACTGTCTCTGCAGCTGATTATGTGTGTGAATCTTTACTTGCATGCATGTTTCACGGCGTGTCTGTGCATGTGCTTGCATGTATGTGCGCTTGTGTGCTTTTGATTGCTTTAGTCACACAAGAAGTCTCCCACTCATATTGCTCTAAGCTTTGAGTGGGTGAAGGCCACTGTGGAGCTGATAGGGGAGACGGAAAAGCGAGAGGAGATGGAGGATGAGTAGGAGAGAAGGAGACAGAGAAAGATGATAATGAAAAATTGAAGGCAGTGAGGAAATGAGATGTAGGTTTGCACTCCAGTGCCACAGTGTTCACTACGAAAAAGTATATATCTCCCCGAGGGCTTGAGATTTTTCTAACTCTGAGAGGCGTGAGCTTCTCATTTCTCAGAAGCAGAGGACAGAAGCCTTTCAGCTATAGACTGTAGAAATATCTCAATACAGCGACACCTAAGCATTTTCAAATCCAGATGGGCATGCAAGAATATTATTCTCATAACATGCTGCTCTGCTGACAGGCCATGCTTTCTCTATATTTGAGAACTAAAGAGTTAATAGAATGAAGAACACTTCCAGTGACAATGTGAATAATTAACTGCTGTGTTCTTCTTGGAAGGAGAGAAGAAAACTACACATAGTAGATAGAGTAATCCAGAGAGCTGATAAAGAAATGTGTAAATGACAATAGGTGAAACATATTTTCAATACTGCATTGTCAATGAGAGCCCATTCTTCGGCTACAGTCTTAACTGTAGCAAAAGGTATTACACAACACAGCAAACACAAGTAATTTTTATCAGATACAAATTATCAATACAGTCACGATACAAATGGCAGCATCTCCATGCAGCTGCACAGCCTGGCTGTCTATTTATACAGCTAACCTGAGTGCAGAAAATGAAGACACACACCTCTGGTACAAAGTGTACTAGGCTATACTGCCATGAGCTCCTATCACAGTAGTCTCTACTGTCTGTCGCTCATCTTCCGTCTTCAAACCTTCAGAACCAATAAATATCAAAAGTGGATCTCCTGTCCATCTTACAGATCCAGGCGTTACATATCTACACAAACTCACACTTCATCACTGTCGTGTGAAAAGACGACAGTGATGAAGTGAGAAGTATCTCCAGAGGAAGAAGAATCCTGAATGTTTTGTTTCGTGACAGCACCGCAATGACTGCAAATGGTTTTAGTTAGTCTGAGAAAATGACCAAAATAATAACATTGCATTTTTTTTCCCTCATCAGATGTGAAAAAGGTTGATGTGTACACATGCGTGCAAAGAAGAGAAACGGATTTTCAGCAGCATTTTCTTTTTTTTGGTTTCATAACATCTGCTATTTTTTGGGGGTGTTTTTCAGTCTGTGGAGACATCCATGGGCAATTCTTTGATCTTATGAAGCTGTTTGAAGTGGGAGGATCACCAGCCACAACACGGTACCTGTTCCTTGGTGACTACGTTGACCGTGGCTACTTCAGTATTGAGGTAAAACCATGAGAATATTATTAAGAATGTCACAGAGGAATCTAAATGGAAAAATAAAAACACCACAAGTAACACTTTCTTGGACTTGTTTCAACAGTGTGTTTTATACCTTTGGTCGCTGAAAATCCTCTATCCAAAGACACTATTTTTACTTCGTGGAAATCATGAATGTAGACATTTGACAGAGTATTTCACCTTCAAACAAGAATGTGAGTACCTCCGAGTTTTTCTTTCTCTGTCTTGCTAATGTCATGTGTAGCCTGGAGCACATGTAGAGATTACAAGTAATGCCCTTGTTTGCTGGCTGTCAAGTTAATACTATATAAAGGTATAAAAGGGAGTGGGATTGCCTGTAAACATCAGAATATGAAAAGCTGATAGCAAAATGCGTGCATGCACAGTAGACATACAGTAAATGCATACAAATGCATACAAGTTAAACAATGGGCAAATTAACATTTAAAGAAGTAAACACATCCCCTGCAGCAAACAGAGAGTTCAAATTAGATTAAACCCAAATAATTAATACTTGTTAACATTTCAGTGTTCAAAGGTGACTCATTGAACCAAAGCATTATATTTTGTCTTCTGCCAGGTAAAATCAAATACTCAGAGCAGGTGTATGACTCGTGTATGGACGCATTTGACTGCCTTCCCCTGGCTGCACTCATGAACCAACAGTTTCTGTGTGTTCACGGTGGACTCTCACCTGAAATACACACCTTAGATGACATTAAAAAGGTAACAGCCCACTCAGCACTACCACATCCCACTCTATTTTCTTTGTGTGTGGCTGACATCAATTTCTGAATCCGCACATTAAGTTGGATCGATTCAAGGAGCCACCAGCTTTTGGGCCCATGTGTGACCTGCTGTGGTCTGACCCTCTTGAAGACTTTGGCAATGAGAAAACCCAGGAATATTTCAGCCACAACACAGTGCGAGGCTGTTCCTACTTCTACAGGTGAGTTTTTTCTTTTGCTACCTGCAGCAGCTTCAGATTAGGGTTAGTGGTGTCCGTTCTGACACCAGTCTTAGTGGAGGGAACTTGATTCCTTGCTTGCTGCAATCATTTTTAGAGCAACATTATATTTTTCTAGGCCTCTGGAAAGCAGCATAATTTTAAAACAGAGAGCACTTCAGCTTTATGGGCTGCTTAATGACCTTATATAAGATTTGCAAGTAGCCTGCTGGTTTGAATAATGTTTTAATACATGTTCATTACTTGCACCCAAGACCATTTAATACAGGTAAGGTTGAAGCTGAAAAAGTAAAACTAAAATTGTTATAAATGCCATAGGAAAATATTTGAGTAATATAAAAATTTAAGAGAATGCACAGTTGTAACTATAGTCAAATGTACCTGTGCCTCAATGTGGAGACAGTTATATTGATAAGTCTCTTAGAACAGAATCTGCATTTTTGTCTGTCCTGACTGTGGCTGCACCAACTGTATTTCTTTTAATCTCTATTATATTTTACTCTCCTTATATCTTAGTTTTGGATTGTATAATCCCAATTCCAAAATTGGTACGCTCATCTCAAAAAAGTTGGGACAGGGGCAGCAAAAGGCTGGAAAAGCAAGTGCTACTAAAAAGAAAGAGCCGGAGGAACATTTTGCAACTAATTAGGCTAATTGGTAACATGATTGGGTATAAAAAGAGCATCTTAGAAAGGGAGAGTTTCTCAGAAGTAAAGATGGGCAGAGGTTCACCAATCTGCAAAAATCTGTGTCTACAAATTGTGGAACAATTTCAGAATAATGTTCCTCAACGTAAAATTGCTTTACAAGACTTTACATATCTCATTATCTACAGTACAAAATATCATCAAAAGATTCAGAGAATCTGGAGAAATCTCTGTGTGCAAGGGACAAAGCTGAAAATCAATATTGGATACCTGTGATTTTCAGGCCCTGAGGTGGTATTGCGTTAAAAACAGGAATGATTCTGTCAAGGAAATCAGTGAATGAGCTCAGGAACACTTCCAGAAATTACTATCTGTGAACACAGTTCACCGTGCCATCGCCAAGCCATATGTAAACATGATCAAGAAACGCCATCTTCTCTGGGCCAAAACTCATTTGAAATGGACTGAGGCAAAGTGGAAAACTGTTCTGTGGTCAGATGAATCAAAATTTGAAATTCTTTGTCCAGACTAAAGAGGAGAGGGACCATCCGGGTTTTTGTCAGTGCTCATTTCAAAAGCCTGCATCTCTGATGGTATGGGGGTGCATTAGTGCCTGTGGAATTGGCAGCTTGCACATCTGGAAAAGCATCATCAATGCTGAAAGGTATATACAGGTTTTAGAGCAACATATGCTCCCATCCAGACAATGCTAAACTGCATACTGCGGCTGTTACAGCAGTTTGGCTTTGCAGTAGAAGAGACCAAGTTCTGAACTCGTCTGCATGCAGTCCAGACCTTTTACTAACTGAAAACATTTGGAGCATCATGAAATAAAAAATACAACAATAAAGAGCCAGGACTTTTGAGCAGTCCCAAAAGTACAGCAACTGGTCGCCATAGTTCCCAGATATTTATGGACTGTTGTTGAAAGAAGAAGTGATGCTTCACAGTGGTAAACATGGCCCTGTCCCAACTTTTTTGAGATGTGTTGCTGCCATCAAATTCAAAATGACCTTATTTTTCTCTTAAAATGGTACATTTCCTCTGCTTGAACATTCAATGTTTTCTATGTTCTACTGTGAATAAAATATGGGTTTATGAGATTTTCAAATCATTGCAATCCACTTTTATTTACATTTTACATAGCATCCCAACTTTATAGATTGTTCTTATGAGAACAATATATATCTACATCTAGATTTGTGTTTGCAATTGGTCATTTGCTGCCAGCACCACCCAATTTGGAAAAATAGGTTGACTTACAGTCGTGATCACAGTCGAGGTTTAGTGAAGCCAGATAACAAAAAATATATCCTGAGTATGTTGAACATGACTCCCGGTGTCTAATTGTACTTAAGTTTAAAAAGACAAACTGCAGCTCATACTGTGAAACTGTCTACAATAAATCCAGGCTGATATAAATAGGGCAAGTTTAAAAAAAAGAAGAACCACATGTGCTTTGATCTTGAAGTAGGTGGCTATTTATCAATTGTTTCTATGTCACACTCTTTCTACTTAGAGTGCAGTTAAGAGATCGAAGAAGATGGGAGAACAGGAATGACATGCATTTAAAGTGAACACCCTTAGTTATCAGTGTTGATGATCTCATTTAATCTTTAGAGGATAATGCTGGGTGAAATTTGACTGTTACACAGAACCCATGCAAATGAGCTCTTAATATCAAAAATAGATGTTAGGATTATAAACTATTAATAGATATCAAACACTTTTTGATACCTGAGCATAACTAGAAAAGAGTAAAGCAATCAAATACAGGCACACCTAACATGGACACTGAATGATTCAGATAGACAAACATTTCCTTAAACCTTATAGTGTCTATCCATAAAGGAGTGCCGGTGCCCGGAGGTTAACATGGGTGATAAGAGGGTGTTTTGGTTTTTTTGAATTACAGAACTGATTGTTGCAGAAAATGTCAAATAAAAACAGAGGCAGAGAGATGCCTGGATAATGTATAAAGATGATAGGAGGGCAAAGAAAGAGTGAGCACTGTCCTAATGTTGTGAGATGGAAGAGAGCTGTGGAAGTAGGTGGTGGTGAGGAGAAGAGATTAGGTGGCAGTTATGGTGAGAGTTTTCTTAATGAAGGTTCAGAACAGCACAGAGCCCTGCGTGGGAGCTGCAGATCTGCTCAAATCACAAAAAGTAAGGAAAACTTATTCCTCCACCGAAGAGTAAATGGCATTCTGGACAGAGTGTGTAGGATAATTGTAGATCCCATTAAAATCTAACTTTAATTTAATTTCTGTGTATTTACAGGCATAGATACTAATATGTCAAAAAAGTGTCCTTTTTGCCCAGTTGAAATAGTTTTAAAGAAGTGTTATCTGCTGTTGACACCTCATTTAAAACCATTCTGACAGTTTTGTACATTTTAGTCTGTTAAAGTTCAGTTTGCATACCATTTACAGCATTGCCAAAGCATAGAGGGTTGTTTGTTTGTTTTGTTTTTTATTTTTGTTTGAGTATGTTTGTGCTTCAAGACCACCAGTTTCTGTTTCAGAGATCAGTTTGCTTTGGGAGCACAGGTTTTCAGATTTTAGTATTTATGTTTCCCCGCAGGATAAAACCAACTCCAGTTAAACATATGAGATCTTTTTGCAGCAATAAGATAAACTTGTTTATTGTGGTTGAATTCTCTTATGAAGCAAGTTTCAAGTGTCTGAAGGTGTTTATTATATTACCAAACTGAGGTGAACTTCAGTGTATTATTCCTTGGAAAATGGATAGCGGTTTAGATAAAGTAAAATAAAAAATTAAAACACCACGCAGATACTTGGGAATAGTGAAGACGAACAAACAGAAGCCAGTAAAGTATGTTAATTTCTCCTTTCACTACTGTTAAATGGTCACTGATAGCTATTCACCATGAAATGGGAGCTCAGTGAGGATTATTCTGTGGATGTGTGGAGGATGCTGCTATAATAGTCATCTATCTCCCCATGGCTTGGTTCCTGCCTTCACTCTCAAACTTACCTCTCCATCATTATGACTCTTGCCAAGTATACAGAATGTATGCAACAAAGAGAACCTCATTCATCAGGGGATTTTTTTTAAAAAATGCAAGAAAATTTTAATCTGAAATAAAACAGGAGGTTGAGAAAAGTAGTGTTCAATCAGATATAATGCAGATAGAATTATTAGACTCCTCAAATGTGTGCTCCATGAAGTCAAGTAGCCATAAAATTGTTTTTTCCCAGAATTTGGAACAGCATGTCGGCCTTTGGCTCTTCTGTGATACACTTATCACAAACAAGGAAATTAGCTAAACAGACCAAAAGATTTTTATTTTTTTTATCCTGTTGTTCCTCAAGTGACCTTTTGATGAATTGCAGTTTTTGGCACTTGTGCATTAGCCTGGGAGGAAATGCACAAGTGCAGGCTTATCCTATTCAATAATGTGAAGTGTAGTAATGCTGTGTGTGTGTGTGTGTGTGTGTGTGTGTGTGTGTGTGTGTGTGTGTGTGTGTGTGTGTGTGCGTGTGTGCGTGTATGTGTGTGTGTGCATAGTATATGCAATCAAAGTGGTTCTTACACAGGGTATATAACAATCCCTGAAGCCTAATCCCCGTGATAAAAATCTCATTAGCCTTCACAAATCGTGTTGTTATGAGAGAAACCATGCAGTTATTTATCATCATGCCTTGTTGCCTGGGCTGATGCTGGGCATTTAATATGGTTTGATGAATCTATGGGGGACTATTATTTATAGTGAGGGAGCATAAATACAAATAAATCTAATTTATTGAGCATTTTTCACACTGTTCAAAACAGTGATGCAGAAAGCTCAGCCTGTTGTCTGAAACCACTTCATTGTATTGCCACTCATATGATTTACAAGTCCATATATAGATCTCCAGGCCGGGGTTATCCAATCACATTAATCACATTAAGTGTGCCGATAATGAACACATTTTTCTGATTATTTTCATTTATTTATTACTACTGGTTTTCCCCTGTGTATGTCATATCCCCCCCCC
>VUQS01075459.1:60855-80272 GCA_015108495.1 Heterochromis multidens
AGTGTGTGTGTGTGTGTGTGTGTGAGTGTATTAAGTCTGTTGTCACATATGTACAACTGGGCACTACATCTCATCATATGTAACATTTCTCGTGCGTCAAGTGCAATCATAAAGTGACTCAGCTTAGTGATTAAGGATACGTTTATATCCTTTCATAGTTTTTATGCTGGGGTGGGGATGAGATTAATGACCACCAGCCTGGCAGATGGGTTTTCTAAGGTGAAAGGAAAAAAACCTCTCTGTTTCACACTCACAACATGCCACTTCCATCTCTCTCTCTCTCGGTCTCTTTCGCTCATACTCACTTGTCCGATTCCTCTCACTCTCTCACTCACAGGCTCACCGACACATTATTGTGTGTTTTCACAAAGGGAAGAAAAAGAATGTGAGCCGCAGGCAAGCATTGTGTGGGTATTCTTTTCCCTTGCAGTAATCAATAGATAGAGCGGACAAAAAAATTAATTAATCAATTAGTACATCAGTGTACGTCGGGATCTTTATTTTTATCTTGTTACACGACATAGAAACAAAACAAAAAAATGCTGTTTGCAGCAGTAACAGATTTAATCTTCTGTATGTGTGATGTAAAACTGCAAATGCATTGTAGATGTGTTTTTAATAGAAACTGTTATATAACCTTTTTTGAGACCAGCATTTTGCAGATCGGTTAGGGTGCAGCAATGAGGGAAAGTGTTACAACATATTCAAGCTAATCCTGTAATTTGTATATTGGCCACTAAGGGAGGGTTGGCCATGCGACCTACTTACATTTGGTGGATGGCACAGTTTTGCCAGGTGCTTAGGGCACAGCAGTCTCCTTGTTGTTTCTTCCAGCACAAACCTTTGAGCACTTAAATATTTTAAACACTTCTGAAAGTTTGATGGGTCCAAGGATGGCAGTGACTGTAGGCAAGTGCAGGAGGAGAGGATTGTTGCTGGGGAAGGTTATGTTGTTGAGGTTCAGAGAAAGATGAAAGTGCTGAAGCAATTATGTTTAAATGTTTATTATTTCAATCATTTTTTTTAAAAATGCTTTTATGCTTTCCAAAGTAGCTGTTTTTCTGAAGTTTGTCAGTGTAAAGCAAAGATCTTTCTATTTTAGACAGAACTAGCTATTTGTAGATAATACTGGGTAAATCAAAACATAGTGGCCAGATTAACTAACAATATGAATAGATATATTAATACATATATTGTACAGTATAAGATGGACATAGCTACTGTGACATTAAATGAAGTCCCATTCTGAAGCCTTGAGATGAGTGTTTTCGCTGTTGCCATCTCGGTGTTCTGAAACTGGATGTGACGAGTGAGGGGTGGATCTTACTGAGAAGCTGCACGCTCATTGGCTAATGACTTGTTGATCACAAGTTGTTAGCCAATGAACATACCCTTTCTGACATTTAGAATGACGAAACTTTACAAAATGGACTTCATGTTTTATTCAATATGCCCCAAAATGAGAGACTAAGACCACAAGCTCACCAGAAAAGTGTTTTCAGAGGTCCAGGCAGAAAGCTGTTTAGACTTCTATTGAGGTTTCTCACATGACGTCATGCGCACATTGCTTATGATTCGTCCGCCAAATTGGATGCGATACACCAACTGATGGCTAGGGAAATGTGTATTCCTCGACTGGTTGGCAGTGGTTCCTGCAGACGTGCTCCCTTGTAGTCCTCCAAAATCCTGACTGCGCATCAATTGGAAGCGGATGATGTATGTGTCTGCTGAATGCTGATTGGTTAATCACTGGTGGTCATTAAAAAGAATGCAGATTTAGGGCACTTGAGTGTTGGATTTACTTTTCATGCCTGGAAGCTACGTCCATCTTTAATACTGTCTATGGTTGCACCTCTACATGTGGTATTTTCGTATCACTGAATAAAGACTGTAGATGGTAATAGTGGGACAACATTAATCATCCAGATTTTTGTTGTCTGTTGGCTGTCATGAAATGTGTGCTAATAGAAAGTGTTAATTTCACAATAACAAACTGAAATGTCTACTCTTAAACTGCATTTGGTGAACATTTGTGTATGAAAAGCTGGCACAAACAATATCTGGGGTTCATGTAGTGAAAATATTTTTCAGTGTTAGGCTGTATCTACAGTCTCTACAGCTGTATCTAGAGCTGTTGTCTGTGAGAGGTCAATGAAAGGCAATCAGCATCAGGCCATTCGAGCAAACTGAAAATAACATAGTATGTGAATAGACTGGTACTTTTGACTGGTGGACTAAAATATATCTTTCTTGTAAGGTCTAGAAAACAGCAGTTAAAATAAATAAAGAAATCACAAAGGACTTTTCAGAAACTTGTAGGAAAGTGACAGATTGAGGTGGCGTTGAATTGAGGCCAGTAATTGCTGCATTTTAAAAGAGCTAATCAAACTGTTCTCTAAAATCTTTTTTTTTCTCACCTACAAGACTCAGTTTAAAGGGATAATGCAGTGTTTGAATGACAACCTTCTAGCTGTTACAAATCTGTGGTGATAGCTGCTAAGTGTACCCTACTATGATAGGTAGCTGGACGTGATCCAGTTCTCATTATTTCTCCCTGGTGTGTGAGGCAGGTCTGATGTTTTCTATGCACTGCTCCATGATTCATGGCTATGCAACTCTGGTCTGAACTGTCATATTAGAAGTCGTGGTTTTTATTGTCATTCTCCATGGGACAGCTCATTGTCCATCTGGCTAAATAAATAAATAAATAAATAAATAAATAAAAAGGAATATCACTATGGCATTCAGCCAGAACAGACTAATTCAAATTTTAATTAGTCTTTGGGAAAATAACTTGTTTGAAGCAGAACTAGAGAGGTTATATGACAGTGAAATCAGGGACTGGATCAAGTAGGTGATAATGTTGCCTTTAGTATTAGATTGTCAGATTATGCTAATTTGGCACCTTTTTTTATAGCTGAAGCTGAAAAACATACACTAATAAGGCTGAATATTATGACCACTCCTGCCTAATATGCTGTTGGTCCTTTTTTTGCTCTGGCCTGCTTTACAAGACCTCTGAGGGCACCTTACCTGGCACCAAATTGTTAGGAGCAGTGCTTTAACTCCTGTTGAAGCCACACATTTCTGTGATGCTCTGGGTATCATGGTACACACCATGGTGCTGATATCCAACAAGACTGCAAGAGCTGGCATTTCACTCACTGTCTCTATCATTATGCACATGACATTGTACATAATGATGAAATTTAGAAGTTTGGTGCGCAGTGTGAAGTTTGCTTGTAATGTGGTTTGACACCTTGAGATTTTAGCTGTAAAGAACTCATATAGACAAAAACATATAGACAGTTGTAACTCTACAAGGATATTGACAATGTCAAAACTAAGTCACACAAAGACCCCAAACAGTTGCAGCAACAATACAAGGCTTCAAAATAATTTTGCCACTTAATTCTCACATTTTTACCAATGCGCATACAAACAGTGGAGAAAAAAATGGTTATGTCTGTGCCAATTAACAATTATACTACTGTTAACAATGCAATTACTGGACATAGGAAAAATTAGCTGAAACCCAGAAGAAGCAGAAGAAGTTCTTTAAACTGTCGACAGTGCGCACAAAGATACTCAGGTGGAGCACCCAACAGCTTAAATAGACTGCCTTTTTGCAAAGCGTGCACTAGATAGATAAACAAAGCAGCCACAGTCTTTTAGCTGCACATTTCCTGTCAGGACAGAGCTGAGAGGCAGGAAGCTCTGACTGCCTCTTACTGGGTTAGCTTTTTTTTTAATATATGTATTTATTTATTTATTTTATCACACCAGGTAGCTGTTGTCTTTTTTTGCATCACCCTCGTTAAGTTCTTAAATACATCTGAGAGTGATAAACCTGGTGAGTGAAACCGGATATGAAATGAGTAACCTGTACTTTAAATAAAGTTTTGTTGTGGAAGAAAAAAATACTTTTAAAATGGCATTACATTAAGCCACTCCCATTCTCTGTTGCTAGCACCACTCTCTTATTTTACTTTGCATTAAATTTATTTTTGTTGTTGTCTCTTAACACAGTTTTCATTTACTCTTTTCCAGTTATCCAGCTGTATGTGAGTTCCTACAGAGCAATAACCTATTATCCATAATCCGAGCGCATGAAGCACAAGATGCTGGGTATGTAATCACTACAACAAACACAGAAAGACACACCTATGCACACAAACAAAAATAAATGCATGTTTACCTATTTAAGAACAAGCCCTGCCTTTCTTCTATCTTCACCTCCATGCAATGGCCTTGAAGCTACCGGATGTACCGTAAAAGTCAGACGACTGGATTCCCATCCCTCATTACCATCTTCTCAGCACCAAACTACCTGGATGTTTACAATAACAAAGGTCAGAATATCTCTGCATCTGTCTTTGCCTCATTTTTCATCTTCATGTGCAATTCTGTTGTTTTTTTCTGTGTGTATCTGCGTGATATTGTGTTGTTTTCTTGCTGCCGTTTTTATTTAGAACGACAAAAATGGGTCTGAATTATATTAGGTTATGTAGAATGAATACATTTGTTTATTAAATGTTGCAAGAGAAAATAGTAAAGTCCGGTGCTGTAAAGGAGAGATGCCTCAATTCAAACACCTGCACCCCTGGCCTTTTTAGCTGCATCTAGGTTGTGAAAAACATGCCCTGTGTATGGCAATTGGTGAAAAATAACAATAGACTTGTAGATCACTAAAAGCACATTTTGGCATTTTAAAACCTTTAAAAAGTGGCCCTATATCTGATTAAAAAGACTGCCATGGGTCCCTCTGATTTATGTATTAAAATGGTTTTAACAGCACAAACTGTTCATGAGTTAATGCAACTGCATTTAGCTGTGAGCAGGCATAAGAATGCATCAGGGAGGCCCCGTTTGTTTGTGTTCTCAGATCTGTGTCTTGGTTGCCATAGGCTATGGTAGATGGGGAGCGTGGGAGGGACTGTCGACATTGCTGACTATCTCCATGTGGCTTTATTCCTCTTGATATAACAGTGTCAGCAGTCCCCTGCCTCTACTAGGCCATCTAGTGGCTGACTTTCTTCTTTTTCTTCCTCTCTAACATCAGAGTATAAATACGTTATGGTTCCTTTGAGGACATGTCAGAACGAATCTCAAATTCTATTAAATAATTCAAACTGAAGCTTAACAAGTTTGGAGCAGGATATTAACAAAAAAATTATGTAAATTTATATTCAATAGCTTGAGTGTTAGTGAAGATATGTCAAGTTTGTTATCATTAAATAATTTTAATCACGACTATGGTAATGCCATGGTTGCTATGCTTAAATAGATTTCAATGTGAGTTTTGCGCCTATGCATAACATGCCAATGAACAACTCATTGTAGTGATAAATATAGGCAATATGCCTGTATAGAACGCACTAATATATTTACTTTTCAGTATTCTCTACATCTTAAAGAAAGGTTTTATACATCTCAGCCTCACTGTGTACTTCTTAATAGAGCCCAATCAGGTAGTATTGGCCTATTTCAGATATATCAGTGTCAGCCGTATATTTTGTCTGATGTGCAGCAATGTGAACACTGAAATAATGCAGAGGAAAAAAACAATGTCATTACAAAGTCTGTCCAGCAGAGCTGCTCCGACGCCATTGTTTACAATACTGTCAGCACTGTGTGCAACACATGTAGCAGTGTATCACAGCTGAACAGACAGAGGCAGAGCACCAAGCAGTGTCTTAACTGTAACTCACTTGTATATGTGTATATAAAGAATATTGGCTGACTTTTTTTTATCCAGTATTGGTCAGGTTCTACTAGCTACATCATGCTTTCATTGGCCAGCAATGATACTGTGGAATCTGAAATCTAGATATACTTACTATTATAATCTAGAAATGAATTTAAAATCCTTCTCTTCACATATAAGATGTTGAATAATCCTAATAATTGAATAATTGAAATAACTGAAATTTCCTAATAGAGTGCTTCACTCTCAGACTGCAGGCTTACTTGTGGTGGTAGAGTTTCTAAAAGTAGAATTGGAGGCAGAGCCTTCAGCTTTCAGGCCCCTCTCCTGTGGAACCAGCTCTCAGTTTGGATACGGGAGACAGACACCCTCTCTACTTTTAAGATTAGACTCAAAACTTTCCTTTTTGATAAAGGTTATAGTTAAGGCTGGATCAGGTGACCTTGAACCACACTGTGATACACTGAGCATTTCTTCTCTACTCACCTCTCTTCACTCCCCAGGTGTTTATATACCAATGCAGAATGTCATTAAATTGCATCTTCTCTCTCCCATAGCGTGTGTTCTGTCTCTGTAAGGGAGTTTTTCCTTCCCACCGTCGTAAACTGCTTGCTCAAATGGGTTGATCTGATTTTTGGGGCTTTCTCCCTAACATTGTAGGTCTTTACCTTGCAGTATAAAGCTCCTTGAGGCGACTGTTTATGTGATTTGACATCTTATAAATACACTTGAATTGAATTGAAAGCGAATGAATTGAAAGTGAATGATTCGTTAGACCATTTAATCAACTCTGTTCTTTTTTATATTCCTGTACTTCATAACTGCTCTGTGTATTTATGTAAGAAACATTTTATGTAGTCTTCATTAGGTCTATAGCTACATATTAAGGCCATAAAACTCTGTGAGACTTTAGAGGAAAGTGTTATTTTTCTGGTTCTCTTCTGCCCCACAGCTGCTGTACTGAAATATGAAAATAATGTCATGAACATCCGACAGTTCAACTGCTCACCCCATCCCTACTGGCTGCCCAACTTCATGGATGTCTTCACCTGGTCTCTGCCATTTGTTGGAGAAAAAGGTATTTTTATTTGTCTGGGTTTATTTGATTTTTTAGAACAAAGTCTTCTGATATATGTCAGGTGCATTTACTATATCCCCCCAATCTAATCTATTATCTCCATGGATTATTGCTCAGTGACTTCGCCTCTTTTGTACTGTCTATTTCTTCCCCAGTCACAGAAATGCTGGTGAATGTGCTGAGCATCTGCTCTGATGATGAACTCATGAATGATGAAGATGAGATTTTTGATGGTAAGAAGTTTTGTAATATTTATTAATAATATTTATAATCTAATATTTAAATTTTTATATTTATTATTGGTGGCATTGTGGATTCACTTCACATTTCCATACACTAAACTACAAATTGAGGGAAAAGCCAACATAAAGTGTCTCTTTATGGTGTTGGGCACCTTAACATTGATTCTTCAAATCTGTGAAACTCTAATGGAGGGATGAGACATCATTCTTCCAAAAGAAGATGTTAACACAATAATCACGTTTGTGGACCAAAACAACCAGATCGAGACCCTTTGGAGGAGGTGGTCTATGTCTGGTTCAAACAAAGTCCACAGTGATTGGTTTGTTTTGAGAATATGAGCCAACCTAGATCTGACCCTGAAACCTGTGGTCCACTTGGAGTTTTCTCTGTGTGAAAAGAAACCAAACCACAGGTAAAAGCTACAAGTTTAAAAACTCATCAACTGATTCGGATTAGAGTAAATGAATCACAGGTGTGAAAATGCCCTAACACATCGAGTTAAAATCCCCAAAAAAGGGTTGAAATGTGGTGACTGTGAAGACCATTGCATTTTTACACTATTTTTAAACTTGTCAATAAGATGAAGGTGATGACTCTGAGCAGCTGTGTATTGATTTACAGCAACCCTTCCCTAGAAGGCGACAAGTGGACCCAAACCATGATAGCAAAATGCACCTTCGCCGCATAATAGACCCCTCATTGTAGGGGTTAAAGATTCAGGTCTTTCTTTGATTTGTCGCCCTTTTGTAAATCTCCCAATGAAATGTGCACAGTGGCGGTCAATGTTGGCCTTTAGTGACATTTTAAGCAGCCCACAACTGTGGCAAGAAATGAATTTACTGTACATTTCATTCCTCTATAGTTCATCATCATACTAAACTTAGCACAAAAGTAAGGAAATTTGTGTTTGGTCGATTATTTCTTTGCTGTAACAATGCTTCTTGGCAATAAATCTTATACCATTGGAAAGCCTGTTTATTTCCCATTAAATGGTGCTACATTTGTAAGGAAAATGCATTTGTGGGTTGAGCAGCAGAGTTGAGTATGTGGGTTGCACCCATGAAAAATTTGCCAAATCTTCTCTGTTAAACAGCTTATTCTGCTATTGACTCTTGTTTGGTGTCATTTATTGGATTGGATGATTGAAGTCAGAAGAAACAAGACATATTGGCAGTTTAACAATTTATTCATTCAACAAACAGAGGCCTCAGTAGCATGTGGAAGAACCATACACAGCCACAACAGCCTGGCACCTCCTCCTCACACTGGTCACACACTTCTGTGGGATGGCTTCCCATTCTTTAACCAGCATTTGTCACAAGTCAGCGAATGTGGTTGTGTTGGTCACTCTGGCACGAACAGCACGCCCAAGCTCAAGTGTTCAATGGGGTTGAGGTCAGGACTGTAGGCAGGCCATTCCATCCTCTCCACTCCCAAATTATGGAGGTAGTCTCTGATAAACCCCACTCTGTGGGGGCGATTGTTGTTATCTTGGAGGGTAGCGTTCGGTCCCAGACTGTGGAGATATGGGATTGCCACTGGTTGCAGAATCTCATCTCGATATATCTCTGCATTAAGATTGCCTCCAATGATGACAAGCCTTGTTTTCCCAGTGAGGGAGATGCTGCCCCACACCATCACACTGCTTCCACCAAAAGCTGTTACCCTATCGGTGCACCAATCAGCATATTGTTCTCCGCGTCTTCTCCAAATTGACCCTATGATCCAACTGCTGTAGGCAGAATCTGAACTCATCACTGAACATAATGTCCCTCCACATGTTCAGCTTCTAGTGCACATGTTGCTGACACCAGCGCAAAAGGGCCTGACAGTGAAGGGCAGTTATGGCAGGCCTCCTGGCAGCCCTTTGAGACCGGAGATTGGCTGTGTGCAATCTGTTCTGGATTGTCTGGGTAGAGAGCCGTCAGCCATATCGTCCTGCAAACCTTGACTGCAAATCTGTAGAAGACTGCCTACGGTTCCTAAGTGCTGACAGGGCGAGGAAATGGTCTTCTTGTGGTGTCGTCTTCTTGGGACGTCCACTTCACAGCCTCTCTCTGACATCCCCTGTTATATGGAACTTGGCCTTCAATTTGGAGATGGTACTACGGCTCACTCCAAAAAATGCTGCAACTTGATTTTGCAGAACACCAGCTTGACATTGCCCTGTGGCACGGCCCCTATCCAGATCAGTCAAACGTGGCATGCTTGGAGCAGACACCAACTGACCGCTGTACCAGGGTCCATGTTCACAGGTGCTGCTAATCAGGCACCAATCAGGCAGCCTGATTAGCTCAAAACAAGAGTCAATAGCAGAATAAGCTGTTTGGCATTGGCAGAGAAGATTTGGCAAGGTTGTCATGGGTGCAACCCACATACTCAACTCTGCTGCTCAACCCACAAATGCATTTTCTTTACAAATGTAGCACCATTTAAGAGGAATAAACAGGCTTTCCAACTGTATAAGATTCATTGCCAAGAAGCATTGTTACAGCAAAGAAATAATCGACCAAACACAAATTTCCTTACTTTTTGTGCTAAGTTTATTTCAACTTACTTATGGTTAAAAAGCTATTAGTCAGCACAAAAACGTTACATATACTACTATCCTCTAAGCAAATTTATGTGAACCCCAGCTAAAATAGTTTGACGTGCACTTTTTTTCTGTTTGGCCCTCAATCATATGTTGGCACCCTAAATTGTCACTGAGTCATCAAAACTTGAGAAAGCCTGATCTAAAGCGTGACAGTGGCCTAGAATGTATTACATTATCACAGAGTCCAGCATACATATTCTATAGTACATCCACAACACATGCACAGTATCGTGCTGCGAACAGTTTCTCATGTGCTGTAAAGGTTTATGACAGCATCTGTTGTATGGAAAGCCTGTAATGACAGTATACATATTCTTTTGCAGCCAATGCAGCTGCGCAACGCAAGGAGGTGATCAGAAACAAGATCCGTGCTATCGGGAAAATGGCCAAAATGTTCTCTGTTCTCAGGTACACTTTTTATGTGTGTGTGAACATAGGTATGAATGTATATTTTCCAAATGTAGAGCCTTAAAGTGTGTGTGCACTCTGTATGTCTATCTACAGTACTGTTATGAAAGTGGGGGCATAAAGTTTTTGATGAACCAAGGTTCACTGGCATTTTCTAACCTGTTTGCCGGCCTCTGTCTGTCCCGCAGAGAGGAAAGTGAAAATGTGTTGACGCTTAAGGGCCTGACGCCCACTGGCATGCTGCCAAGTGGGGTTCTTTCTGGAGGCAGACAGACACTGCAGAGTGGTGAGTACAAGGCTGAGCCTAAGCCTTTTCTCCATCATTTTCTTCATAACCATCATCAGTCCCACCATACCTCTTATCTCTCTAACTGTCTTTCTTCTGTCTTTTTTCTTCTCTACCTTAAATTAGGCTAGCTTTGTTTTAGCCTCTCACTGATGTTCTTAACTTAAGAGCTAAATTTAATGTTAAGTCCACACAGTTTTTCAGTTTTTCTTTCTACAGCTTCAAATAATGGCAGTCATGACAGTGTTCAGAAAAAGTTGTTGCTACTGTGTTATCATAGACCTCATTATCGTACCTGAAGAAGACGGGGATCCCTTTGAGAACCATTTCCCGAATGTAAAGTTCAAACCTAAAATTTAAGCTGCTGTGCTTTATCAAGATGTATTTCTAGGTGGCAGAAAAATGAATTAACAACAACAACACACACTTGTCAGTTTATTTATTTATTTAAATTTTATTTATTTAAAAGGGACAGTGCAGTTTGACATAGTTCCAATACAGAGCATGAAACTGATGTGCTGCACATCATGTGTATATAGAGACATTCTGAGGCCAGACTATTTATACATTTAAAAAACGAATTTAAGAAAACACAAAATAATGAAACTCTCAAAACTAAGTAAACTATAATTTTTTTGAAATGTAACAATGATGCCACCAAGAGTTTGGTTGTATAAAGATGTCAGATGCGTAATTATAGATGGTGATGCTTGAGCTCAAATTGTCAAACAATACAACCAAGCTGTTACAGCTAATGTATTAGTTCAAGAAACAAAACAACATGGAAATCTACCTGAAACCCAGTTTCTCACTTTCTGAAGTCACTCCCAAAGTAACAACTGGAACAATCTTTGAAATTTCACAGTGTAGGATTACAAATGACACCACTGATCTTATTTTTTATTTTTAATCCACGACTTGCAGACAAAAAAAGATTAATATTGTTAAACAAATTTTTTAGTCAGGAAAAACAAAGGAATAAGAATGAATATAGTGCTAAACCACTACAAGTTATTTCTGTCATTTTACCTAATTTATGTATATGTATTTACCCCACCCTACTATTTCTTCCATCTTATTGTCCCTGTCAATTTCTTTCTTCATGGCTCTGTCTTTGTTATTTTTCATACAAATGTTCTAACCCCAGATTGACACTATTTCTCTCAGTGGTAATGCATGGCGCTCCTCTGAGTTTGGCTGCATTGCCAATATCTCATCTGGCCCAACACGAGCTGCCTTTTTCGCTGGGGCTGCATTTTACATTTGCATGGCTTAATCAGGAGTAACCTGATCCCCTCCTCCCCCCTCAGCCACCATTGAAGCCATTGAAGCCATCGAGACACATGATGAGGACAGAGAAGGTAAACCCCCACCCTTCTCCCACCCCTCTCAGTATATCGTCAGGTTCTCCTGCGGTAGCGGCCACCTGCCATTAACAAGTTCATGTGCACAACAGCCCACACAATAATTACTCCACTCTTATAACTCTTGAATTTGGTATGGCTGGCACTTTACTTTGCAGAGATTAGATTAAAAAGAAAACCCAACTAAATGATTGGATTTAAAGTTATGTGACAGCTGGAACTTTATAAAGGACTGTGAGCAGGATTTTAACACAGTTGTTTGTAATGTAGACTCTTTTATTGCAGGGTAATACTGGCAGTGTTTGCAGGGTGGGGGGCTGGTGTGGTATCATGTTCTTGTAACTCTTGAGTCAGTGTACTAAGGTTGGAAGGAACTGTTTCACACCTAATGTAGTACTCCTGTTCCTTGTAGACAGATGAAAAGTTCCTCCATGATAAGTTTATCTCTAGAGAGGTTCAGCACCCACAGTGACTGCAGCATACATTTGATTAATATAATTAGTAACTGGACAAAAAAATTAAAATCACTACATAAAACAAGGGAATAGCTTCTTAAGGTATCAAGGGATATGTATTCATGATAAATTAAAACACTGCAAAGTCAAGTGCTTCTAAGAGATGCATGACTAAAGCACATTGTTTTGGGTTTGGCTTATAAATGGCCTCCTTCTGGTACTAAAAAGTGTTGCATGCACAAGAACAAGACAGACTAACGCATCAACATGAAATATGCATCCCTGTGCCTGAGTTCCTGAGGTAACTCACGAACCAAGAGTAAGAGATTTACAGCTTTGTTTATTATATACATTATTTGTGCACATAAAAAAAAAACTACTTTGAAGTAGCAGCATTATAGCCGATAGATTCCATTAAATGCTTAGAAATAGTTTTGGTTTTGTTCATAATAAACGGTAAGTTTACTGATCCTTAACTGATTGCACTTTTTCTACCATGAAGTATAACTGAATTAGAAAACAAAGTGGTATACCAGAGCTTTAAGTCACAATGATGCAGGACTTTGTGGATATTTTTCTTCATTCTCTCGGTCTCTAGGCCAATCACACAGACCTCGAGGCCGAGTGGCAACTGCCTGGCAACCACCAGTTGCTAAGGAAAAATGAATATTCTCTGACCCATTGCAAGTGGCTGCTGGCAGGCGCTGTGAAATTGATTGCTAAGCCCCAGTCATGCAAGCCTAAAGACCAGTCAGTGACCCAATGGTAACTACCACTCACTAGGGGAAAAAATGTGCATTCCCCAACTGGCTGGCGAGTAGTTGTGGGAAGCTGCTTGCTGACACTAGGTGACATTGGTTGCCAAATATCTACAGTGCTGCATAGAAAACCTCCTTGCGATTAGATTGCTTTGGCTGCAAGCTGACTGCTGCAGTTGCCTGCAGTATACATGGAAGATGCCGACTTGTCTGCAAACACTCACCAACTACTTGCTAAGTGGTTGTGAAACTGTGAAGACTGCAATGCAAACAGGAAACGTAGACCATTTGCCTTCAAAGTAAAAGTTGCATCTTTGGAAACATGTTGGTTTGAGCAGTAAGGCACATTTTTATTTTTAAGCTGAATGCTTGTTACTGCTCTGTGGTTAGTTAGCAAGCGACCTTGGCAATCTCCTAGTGACCAAAGCAATCACAAGGAGGTTTTTGGTGCAGCACCCTCTTTGTGATTGATTTCACCCAGTGACACCCACTTACCAACCATTTGAAGAATACACATTACATTGGTTGCCAGGGGGTTGCCAACCAGTCTCTAGGCCTGTCACAAATGTTTCTAATTTGCCATGTCACTAATTAGTTGCAGAGATAAGTGATTAGTTTATATAAGTAGCATGTGACCATGTGCACTTAAAAAAGAAAGAGTACACTCATACATAAATGAAATAAGTTCACTGATTCCTAATTAAGACCGACATACTGAACTTACACATCTTCATTAGTTATAATGGCTGGGAAATCACAACAGCATTTCATGTCTTGGGGGAATACATATCATATTAAGAACACTCTGGGATTGTGACATGACATGAAGATCCTGATCCCTTTATTTGTGTTTTTCAGCTATCCGTGGGTTCTCCCCCCAGCACAAGATCACCAGCTTTGAGGAGGCTAAGGGCCTGGACCGCATCAATGAGCGCATGCCACCTCGCAAAGATGGGGTGAACCATGTGGGTCACTCCATTGGAAAAATGAATATGTCAGAGGCAAATGGCACAGAAGACAACAGCAACATCCAGTGATGTGCTGTCTGAGCCTCAGAACTGCCGGTGGCTACGCAGCAAGACTTTGCTAAATCGTGAATTCAGGCCTCTGAACATAAAATAAAAAAAGGCCCACAGATAGATAATGAAATCTGCAGCAAATCTAAAATGGCAAAAAGGTCATTTATTTCATGACACTATGTCATTGCACAGTTGGGGGAGGGGGGAGCTGGGGTTCACGGCAAAGGGCAGGCATAAGGAGAGATGAGCAGGCTTCAGCTTGACTGGAAAAAAAAGTCAAGTCGTTGAAAGTTGTGTCTGCCTGTTGTTCCCTTTCTCAATTCAATTACAGACTGAATTGTTGGGGGTTGTTTTGTTTTGAGCGCTGACACATGTCTGCTCCTTCATCACAGGGCCTGACAGCAGACATAATTGCAGTATCCATGCCACACAAATCATTTTAACTGTTTTATAAAGTGTTTATTATGAATCGCTCACAAATTCACTTGAGGAAAATGATCTTGTTTACCTACATGTTTTGTTAGTATTAGGTCACACCACTTTGTCAGAAAGAAAGCAAAAAAGCAAAATGTGTACCTCTTTAAACCTGCAGTGCAATCTTACTGTTGAACTTTAATTTACTGATTTACCTTGTAGTAAGATGCTGTCGAGGGAAAGAGGACAGGGTGCTCTGGCCTGGCCACCAAAGATCAAACTCCAGTTTGTGTATGTCTCAGTAATCTCCAGTGCTGCTCCTTTCCTCACCTTCCTCACTATCAGCCATCTCCTAGCAAGACATAACTTGGAGGGGATGAGGGAAGAAAAGGGAGGGGATGAAAGGGACATTTGGAAAATTGTACTCCACTGCTTACTGTAGATATCCCAGTATCACAAATTACATACAGTCTGAAAATGTCACACTACCCCAGAGTTCAGAAGGTGCAACATTTATAGGTGAAGCTCGGAGGCTTTTATTTTATGTGGTTATATCAAAGTTATTTAATTCCTCACTGTTTAAGCATTTCACATCAGAGAAGGGCAAAAATTATACAGTTACTTTTCTGGACATTTATTATGCTGTGAGCATCCTCTGCTGAAGGAGGCTTGGGGTCATGATTATTTCATCTCTTCTGCATTGCTATGACTGTCAGCAAAGTGGAATTAACACTAATTTCTGGACCACAGAAAAAACATTTTGAATTGTGGGACATACCCTGCTATCAAGATGCTACCCGATATTTCGCACTTGCTTGTTGCTAAAGATAAAGTCAAATAATTGGTGCAGTCAAATATAAAACAGTGCCCTTTGAGCTTGTAAACTGTTTACTGCGCTGCAAATTCGGTGATATTTGATGCTACATACAGAACTATATACGGGTGATACAGTTAGGAAATTCTGCAGATGTGCTGTTTAAAGGCTATTTAACAGCCACACCACTGTGTCACTTGGAATAAGCAGGCTTAGAGCTACGCTGAAATTTATTGACATGATTTGACTTAATTTAGTTAACTGATACAAATGGAAAAAAACCCCTCAAATTTTCACTATTATCTTGGATTAATTGAAGTTGATTATCTTGGATTAATTGAATTTTTCCTTTATGAAAACTGAACACAGGCATTTGATTTACAAATTCATTCTATATATATGAATCTGGCATTCCTTGTTTTTGAATCAATTTTTCTAATTTAATCTAAGGACAGTGTAGAAGCAGGCTGAGGAAAACTTTACTGACAGGTGCGCCCGCACTGTGATCTCAATGAAGTCAATTCCCATGTTCAAAAATAAGTACGTAAATAAATAAATTTAAGCAGTAACACTTCAAAATCTAAATTTGGGAGTGTCACGCCCCATCCACAAGTGACACCTACTATATACATTTCTACAAATTCCTATCATACATCAATATTTTTTCTACTTTATATTCCATCTTTCTATTTAATGATAAAGATATGTGAATTAAGGATGATCAAAAAGTGATTTTTACACACAGCATCTATGGTATGGAACGCATCAATGCATGCAGTTAAGTTCCTAATTGTTATGTGAGATTATAATTGTGATCGTTGTGTTTCAAATAGTAAACTTGAATTTATTTATTTTTTAATTCTATTGTTAGTTTTATTTGTCTTGTTTTATACATTTTATAAATAGGGTTCCTTTGATTGATTTGGTCCATTTTTTTTCATTCTGTTATTTATTACCACTGCTTTTAATTTTATATTGATTTTATTGTATGCAGAGATGCCCTTCTAAGGTGTTACGCATTGTGTTATAGATTTTTTCTGTTGTACTGATGTACAGAACATGTTCAGTAGTGTGAATGAATATAATCTCAGTGAAAAGCAACTTTCAGGCTGCCAAAGCATGATAGCATGGTTTTCAGATGTAAATGAACTGGACACAAAGAAAATCATGTGTCACACTTACATTTAACAGGAAACATTGTACTCTGATTATATTTACTGCCGATATTATTATTGTTACAATTTAGCTTATGGTTATTTTCCTTCCTCCGTTTCTGGGTCTTGTATGGTCTACATGCATATTTCAACAAACAAATATAATGGATTTTATCTTGCAACATTTTTTTATTATTATCTATCAAAATATGTTTTGGCATTTGACCTCTTAAATAATACACACATTGTAAGCATGCCCTATGGGACAAATCACATTTTTTTACTCTTGAATAAAATATGCATGAACAAAGTGTGTGGTGTAATTTTTTTATCTCACTTGTGGAAGTGGATTTTAACTGTCAACTTCTTAGATCTATAACAACCCTTCAAAAAATAAATACATGTACAACGAATCAGATCATCACACTACACCTGTTCAACTGTTCCTTAACACAAATACCTGATCAGCCAATCACATGGCAGAGAGTCAATGCATTTTGGCATGTAGATGCCTAAAAAAGCAACCTATATTATGGGTGAGGCACATCTGACAGAAGTACCTCCAGATGAATAGCTTCACCCACACAGCCAGGCAGAAGCTGTGTACTGCTGTAACTCTTCCTTTTGAAAGGAATAATATTATAATAATAGAATAATAATAATATTTTCGGAGTATTTCATAAACTGCTGATTTGGGATTTTCCCACACATCCATCTCTAGGGTTTACAGAGAATAGTCCAAAAAAGAGAAACTATCCAGTGAGCAGCAGTTCTCTGGGTGAAAATGCCTTGTTGATGTCAGAGGTCAGAGGAGAATGGCCAGACTGCTTTGAGCTGATAGAAAGGCAACAGTAACTCAGATAACCACTTGTTACAACAAAGGTATGCAGAAGATAATCTCGAACACATCAAACCTTGAAACAGATGGGCTACAGCAGCAGAGGACCACACCAGGTGCCACTCCTGTCAGCTAAGAACAGGAAACTGAGGCTACAATTCACACGGGCTCACCAAAACTGGACAACAGAAGACTGGAAAAATGTTGCCTGGTCTGATCAATCCTGTGACATTCAGATGGTAGAGTCAGAATTTGGCATAAACAACATGAAAGCATGGATCCATCCTGCCTTGTATCAGCAGTTCAGGCTGCTGGTAGTGGAATGGTGTGGGGGATATTTCCTTTGCACACTGTGGGCCCCTAAGTACAAACTGAGCATCATTTATATGCTACTGCCTACCTCAGTATTGTTGCTGACCATGCCTATCCCTTTATGACCACAGTTTACACATCTTCATATGACTGATTCCAGCTGAATAATGCACCATGTCACAAAGCTCAGATCATCTCAAACTGGTTTCTTGAACATGACAATGGGTTCACTGTACTCAAATGGGCTCCACATTCACCTAGAGGCTTAAATAAAAGATATATATAAAAAAAAAAAAAAACAACTTCGGGCCACTTTTGTGTCCTATAAGCATTTGATGCATCACAAACAGTCTGTGCGCCTTTAATTAAATTTTTTTGAATATAGTAACAGCATCACAGCCTAAGACCTAGCAATTTATTCTTGTCCCCTGTAGGAGACATGAGTCTGAGACCTCCAAGTGATTTAAGTGATTTTTAAAAATATATTGTGTTTCTATTGCTAAAAATCTAATTTTTCCTTCAATATGAGATTCTCAACTTCAATTTAGTGGGATTTCAGAAATGTACAGTAATTTTAAGCCTTTCAAAACAAAACCTTTATTGAGTGTCCTTTGTAGTGGACAGCAGGACTTAGTAACTCCCGTTTTCAAACTATGTCCATACTTCAGGAAGCAGAGGGCTGAGTGAGGCAGTAAGGATTTTACTCAGAATGCAGATTAATCAAAAAGCTCAACTATGTGAAGTTTTCTTATGAAACAATTTTTAGTGTTCAGATGTGTTTCCTTCATCTAACTGTTTTAAAGTTTATTATATATATATATATATATATATATATACTTTTTTTTTTAACCAAAAATCCGCACAAAAATAAAAACAATATCATGACATTCTATCACATCACTCTGTAATCAAACAAGACCTGATGTCCACTAAAAGGGACATAAGATAAATAAATAAATAACAATTAAACAAATGCAGTAACATGTTTCTGTCAACCACAATACTTAAATTATCTAATAAATAAATAAATAAATAAAATAATGGGCCTCAGGAGGATAGGTCTACACCGGATAGGGAGAGCAATGGGATTCAAAAATACATATAAGTCCCTAATTTATTTACAAAAAGACAATGATGCATTTTTAAAGCTTATTGCACCGGATATGACGCCACCATGGTCTGGACTCCATCGCTTGTCCATCACTGGACAGAGAGATCCCTTTAATTTAACAAGGTGGCCTTTTAAACGCCACTAAAACAGACAAGCAATCAATTTTTAGACTCTCAGCTTAAATAATGGCGCAGCTGCAGGCCTGTCTGCAGCCTCACAACCACCGCCACCGTCTGCTAATCGGATAGAGCGAAGGAGTTTGAGTGACTGCAGGGTTTCGCCTTGCTAACGTTACGCAGCTGCTGTCAGTAACCAAAGCTAGTCGGCTATCTAACGTTAGCTGAAGCGGCTCCGCTCGCCATATGATATAGACGCTCAGTGTACAGGGACAGACCTGAGCAGACAGCGACCGGTTCCGCTAAATAACCCCATTCCGCTGAAATGGACAAAGAAGAAGCAGACCGGCTGATAGAGAAGGCCAAGCTGTGTTTACGGTCAGGACGGAAAGATCGGGCGTTGCAGCTGCTATATGAGGCGCAGAATATTTACCCCAGCACCCGGGCCAGAGGTAAAATTAGCTGACGCACATTCTGCAGTGACAGCCAGATTATTTGCTAACGCTGGTCCACTAGTTAACTTATTCCAACCCATAAACTATGCTACGTATACTAAGATTTCAGGGTGGGTGCACAGAACCGCTATTTTCAGATTAGGATTTTAAAATATGCCATCTGGCTTTGATATTATTTATGTGTTGATATGTGCCGATTTGGGGCTTCAAACTGTGGGACAGGGCTGTGTAAAAAAAAAAAAAAAAAAAAAAAAAAAAAAAAATATAAAAAAAAAAAGGGAAAAACTAA
>VUQS01075459.1:84349-96559 GCA_015108495.1 Heterochromis multidens
CCCACCAATCTCACCTTAAGTAGTTTTCTTAGGCCACACAGCTGTTTAATTCTAATCCCTGGAGTTCTCTTTGCATTGTGCATGTGGACATGCTCTTATTTTAATTATTAAACACAGCCATGAGTTCTGCTGTTATTTTTTTCTGATTTGATTTCACCAAACATTGAAGTGATCTCTGATCACAGTCAGTCAAGATTTTGTTTTTTGTTTTTTTGTTTTTTTTGCTTTTTTCTGACCACATTTCTCTCACAAAGATGATGGTTCACTGTTATCCTTCCAGGTTTTAATAATGTGTTGGACAATTCTTAACCTCAATGTCTTCCAAAGTGGTTGTTTAAGAAATAAGAAGCTACTCACTGCATCAGTTAGGGTTTAATAATCTGTTGCCAGCCCAGATATATTAATCATTGCAGTAATTAACTTGTGGAAGGCTCTTACCTATTTGCTTAATTAAATCCAGCTGGTGACTTTTTTTTTTCCTTTTTCCTTGTCAGTGCATTGTATATTACTGTATTACTGCAGACCACACCATTTGCATTGCATTCAGTTTAAATTGTAAAATAAATAATGAAACCCTGGAAAATGCACACATTTACTCTTTGTCAGAGTTACACGATCGGACTGAACTTTCACTGTACAATCATCTGTATGATTGTAGGGTTTGCTGATACAGATAACCACACTTAATCCATGTTATTTGTCAGACGACTCCATTAAAATATTCCAAAAAGTGCCACTACCAAAAACATGGTCAAGAGGTCCAGTTCAGTGAATCGGATTAGCTGAGGTGATGCTCATCAGGCGGCTGTAGCCGCTCGAGTCTGCACTCACCTGTCACTAAAGCAGTCACACCCCTTAACATGCATAATTGAGGGCCTTAATACAATTTAAGAAGGCAAGTTATAAAAATTAATCTCACTTGTTTTTGTAATAAAGAGGGAAATAAACTAAACAGACCAAATGAGACCAAAAAACAAACCTAAAAATCTCACACGAGTTCGAATCTCGGTGACCTTGACCTCAAGGTACAAATAACAGGCAATGAGGTATAATCACTGTTTGGTCACACATACTGTCATGATAATGCAGGTAAGAATACATTGTGATTAAGAGAGCATTCATACATTAAGGCCTAATGTTAAAATGTGCTCAAGAGGCTGAGGGTGTAGCACTGGCAGCCGCCAGTATTTTATTTATTTTTTTGTTCCTGCTTTTGATCTTTAGAGGTGTTTAACTGCTGGACAAAAACAAACAAACCATCCATTTCTCTTTTTATAGTAAGCCAAGATGCCAGGCTGCAGACTGTAGCTTCATATGTCATTCTGTTTCCTTTGCAGAGTCAGACTTGGCAAACCTCGGACAGCTGTACCGAGACGACCGGTTAAAGCAGAAGGCGGAGACAATGAGGCTGGAAAACTGTGAGAAACTGCATCGATTGGTTGGGCGTCAGAGAGTAAAATGAGGACTGTCTGAGAGGAGAAAGTGTTTCTTTACAGACTTTACAATAATGTATTTTACCTAAATGTGTAATTTATCTAATCTGGCCACTTTGTGAAGAAATCTCTTTGGGTACAGCACAGCCAGTGGGAGATTAAGCCACTGGAAACAATGTGCCTTCTCTCCTCGTTTGATGGTAGAAAAATAAAGTTGCATGTTAGCTGCCGGCCCTAGCTGTGGTGGTGGCAGCGACAGGTGCGGAGTCACTGTGGCAACGTGTACGATGTCTCATAGCCTTTAAACTTTCTTATAGAAATGGCATGACATAAGAGGGCTCCCTTTGGGGTTACAAAGGCAGTTGTATGTTCACACATACATGTTTTATCTGGTTGGGTTTTGTAGTTTACCTGTATTTATTTTGGATGTTTCTGTGTCTTTGCTCAAATTTTAGGTGTATTTATTTAGTAGATGATAGTGAATGTTACTTGAGCACCTTGGCTCTTCCATTTTTCTTTTTCCTATTTCCTCTTTTAAAAAAAAAAAAACAAGTACAGTATACTGTAGTCTTTGGACAAATCTGAGAGTGTCTGTACTGTGAAATGACAGAATACCTTTTAGTTATGATTAAAACAGACAAATCACTCAGTTGGACCTCAAGCAATAGGAGGCGCAGTAAAGTTTTACATGCAGTTTTGTTTATGCTGCCAAAAACGGAGCTGCTTCCTATAGCAGAGCTTCAAGCTTCCTGCATTAGTGCTTGCATAGTGTTTATTGTGTTGGTCATTTAGAAAGAGCAGTTCAGCCAAAAAAAAAAAAAAAAAGGCAGTTCACAGTGTTTCCTGTTATATATGGGAACCTCCACTATAAACAGTTTGTCTAGTTTTATGGGGTTTAAATGGCTTGCAATTTAAAAAAAATTTTTTCGTAACTGCAAGCTCAGTCATGTTTCCAGAAAAATGGTTTGCAGCTCAAATGTGTAGATATTTTATAAATCCTCTATCCATAATTTCTTGATCTTTTATAATAATAATTATAATAATAATAATAATAATAATAATAATAAATACATTAAAAAAACAACAACAAAGGCAATGTTGTTTTAAAAAACTTAAAATGTATATAAGAATTGAATGCTATGCTTAAAGACAAGACAGGCTAAGTAGCCTAGTCTGATAGTTAGGGGTGTTTTCATTCAGCAGTGATTCTGGGAATTTTTCAAGGACAGAAGTTGTCATAGCAAGTAGAAACCTGTTCTGTGTTTTTGCGCAAGCTGTCTTACTCCTCCGATGCACCCCTAACCCTCCCCATGTCTTTTTGTAAATAAAGGAGACTCCTTGAACCAAGACTTGTTTTCCACAACTACCTTTTGGGTATAATCGTTTCCTCCACAGATGGAAGCCAGAATTAGGACTTTGAGTTGCCATGTTCTTGTCAGATCATGTCATTATAAATGGGATGCTAACTTATGGAGTTGTTTTTCTTTTTTCTTTTTTTAAAAAAAAATAAAACAAGCCCAGATCACGTGAACCCTATACAGACATTTAATACTTGTTGCTGTGCACTAAGACTGCCAAACTGCCTTAGCTGTTGTCATACTTGTGAAATATTCAGGTTCACCTCAAGCACTTTTAAGTTAATATTTACTCCATATTGTTACTGTTGCATGCCTCTTTGTGTTTGTTTTTTTTTAATTAGTTACACATTTACTTTTTTTGGCTAACACATCTTCATGACTGCTAAAACTATAAATGTCAACTGACTGAGAATATATTCAGATCCACACTGGAAGTCACAAACATGTAAATTACATTATATTTACTGTGATACACACGAGTTGGGTTTTGGTATTAATCAGTGTGGACGTACCCCTTGAGTTAGAACTGCAAAGTTAAGCTTTCAGCCAAAAATGCCACAAAATTAAAGAATAATCACGAAATCTACCTGGTGTGTCTGATTTCTTTTTCATGGTGGAATGACTCTGAATGCGTCATGTGTTTGGCCACCTCGTTAAACCAGCAAATGAAAGATAAAGGGGACTCGAGTCTGTAAAGAGGTCAACAATACATCCTAAGCCATGGCCTTTGTTTATTTTCTTATCGCAAGCTCCGGCTGAGCTGCCACTTAAGGGCTGTCTCTTATTTTCCACCTAACATAGTCATGATTTTCACACAAAGAGACAAGAAGTGGAGATTTGGGTTTTGTATTTAAAAATTATATCACATAAAAAATATCAAACGTTGCGCTTAAGCTTCACTGTTTACTGGGTCTGAACCACTGATTACTGCCTTTGGGAATTCATCCAAGATACAGTAAAGCATGAATGTACTATTTACATTTGCATTGTAGCCTTGATGCAATCTGTTCAAACTGGATTCAGAAAGTCTTCAGACCTCTTCACTTTTTCCAAATTCTTACATTGTAATTTAACTTTCAATTGCTATATTTTTCTCCATCAATCTTCGCTCTTAACTCTTACACACTTACACAGAAGTATAAGGTCCCACAATGCACTGCATGTCAGGATAAAAACCGAGCCAGCGGATGCAAAGAAGGAGTTTTGAGATAAAATTGTGGCAAGGCTTAAATAATGATAAAGGTATCGAACCGTTTCTCAAGCTGTGGCTTGTGAAATAGAGGAATTTTAGAAACTCTTAAGACTCTTCCTAGAGTTGACCACACAGCCAAACTGAGTAGCCAAGCAAGAAGGGCCTTCATCCAGGTTGTGACAAAGCACCCAACAGTCACACTGTGCAACAGTTTCAGACGTAATCTTCACAGATGGGAAAGCCAGAGTGGCTTCAGTCCACTGACTGTCCTTGAGTGGCTGAGCCAAAACCCAGACGTGACGCCCATAACATCAGTAGAGAGAGCTGGAGATGGCAGCTCTCCAATCTGATAAAGCCTGAAAGGATTTGCCTGGAAAAATGGAATAAACCGCCCTTATCCAGGTGTGCAAAGTCTGTAGAGACTTAGCCAAACAGATAAAAAGCTTTTAAAGCTACCAAAAAAACTTCCACAGAGCACTGACTAAAAGATCAAAATACTTTTCTAAATAAGAGATTTCAGTTTTTGATTTTTAAACAAATTTGGAAAAAAAAAATCTGAAGGCATGTTTTTGCTTAGTCATGGGAAATTTATTGTAGATTGATGGGATTTTTTTTTTTTAATCTCTGGAAAATTAAAAATTGAATTCCAAGTGTGGAAACGTGATGGGGTCTGAAAATTTTCTCAAAGCACTGTAAACATTTATCTAAGATGACTTGCTTGTTTAGCAGACCAAATGCACAAACTGAGAACTTCTCATACTTTGAATTCCATAAAAACAAAACATATGTTTGCTTTTGCATATTTAACAGGGAAGAGCAAGGACACTGACAAGAGCAACAAAGTGGTATCATGAGCTGGTAAACCTGGAAATATCCTGGCTCTGGCTCTGGTTCAGTAAAAGTTACAAGTTTTATTCAATGGGTCATTAATATTGAACATTATTTTAAAAAAATCAAAATCTTTATCACTGTGGGAACGCTGTGAAAGACGTTGCGTCTCCGTCAGTGTGTGCACAGAACTTTGTGGTTAGTGCTGCTTCAACCCAGTCCTGATAAATACTGGAAGCTTTCAAATTCAATTACGGTGCATAAAACATCAGTCTCACAACAAAAAAAGAGAATTTCATACTGGCAAAAACAAAAAAAGCCAACCGTTCTCACTGATTTCTGCACACATATTTTGTATGAGAGATTCTGATTGGCTCCAACAGTGACTGCTGTGGTCTGTTTCGGGTTGGCACAGTGGAAACATTTTGTGCAAATTCAAGTATAATGTAACAGTTTGTTTTTTTTTGTTTTTTTTACAGATTTTAAAGTAAACAAAACAGTTTAGAAATGTAACACTTAATCAAAAGCACTGAGTATGTATTAGAATATGCATGTAGGTACTGTTTCACAGAAGTGTCATAGATAAAATAAATTCAACACAAACATTACAGTTATACTGAAAAAAGATATGAGGGTCATCAAATGAGATCTTTTAAAATTTGTTTTACACCTGCAATGAAAATGTTTCTGTTTGAAATAAGTATGTGCCCCTCTGGTCAGCTTTTTGCTCTCTGACACTAATATGGGGATCAACTTCGAGCCCAGTAAACTCAATTTCAGTATTTTTTTTAATCTTCATTTCTACCTCCCTATGAACTTCAGAGCAGGTTATGTCTGAGTGATCTGCAGTTACATCTATGAAAGGTCTGACCTAGTCTTTCAGAATGCCACCATTGTAATCTGGGATTATATCTTATGTAATCCATGTCTGTATGGCTGTCTCAGAAGAAATTAGCATCTCCACATGGCAGTCTATCCTTTTAATCTAGAGTGCAAGTAAAGGTTACACTGCACCACACGCAGAGCCAAAATCTGTGCAACTGAGAGACAATAAGGTCAGTCTTTTCACTTCATCTCAGAGACACCACTGGACACGATTTTCATACTGGTATTTTCATTTCTTCATCTTGAGGTCAGCTTCTATGGCACTACGGCGCCCTCTGGTGCCTCCATCCTACAGTGGAAGTGGGAAAAAAAACAATACATTTAGTCTGAACTTTAAGCTTACTAATGAAATGTTTTAATAAAAAGTTTTTCTTTGTTTTGATATATATAACTGCAGTTCGCTTCAGGAAAAAGTCAAGAAAGAAGGGTAAAGTTTTAAAGGTGGGTACTTACAAAAAGAGAAAGGAGGAAGGCAGGGGAGGACATGGAGACAGTGTCCTATAAGAGGAAAACGACAGATCAGAGCCTCAGTAGTGCACTGAAAGTCTCAAAAAGAAGCAAAATAATGCAAAGAGAGAGACAACACAGTACATTGGGCTAGAGGAAAATTGGAAACAAGCTTTTAAAACACACATTAGGTGTATTACATTTACCTTTGTTTTATTGCTGCCCTAAAATTACAATACATTTTTAAGGAAGATGCCAGCATGTTTAGCTCAGAAACATTATATAATGTATACTACAGATACACAGTATATTGTTGTCAACCATTTTTCAAGGCATTGCATGAAGTTTTACAGTTTTTCATCTCCTACCTTTCAGTCATTTAAAGGTTTCCATTAACATCAATATGCTATGAAACATCAGTATTTAACTTGCCTATCTTCAAATGGATTATGTGCCATCAGAATATTTCAGAAAAGGAAAAAAAAATCTGCCACACTAGATGACTGGGAAGAAAAATCCTTTATTTTACCAAATACTTTTGGTGTAAGGTTATGAAAGCAACTGTTGTTGCACATGAAAACATATATATATATTTTGTGGTATGGTCTGTAATGTAAGTGTTTTAAAATGGTTAATTGCTTCTTTATCAAAATACTTTATCATATTTCCAACATCCACATTAGCAGTTCTTCACTCAGTCCTTTAATCATGGGAAAATGATGCATCTTTGACAGATAAAACTAACACTGACTGAACAGTAGCTTTAATTTATCAGGCCTAATACACTCAAAAAATTATTCTTGGCCCTCATAAACATGAAGCAATAATTCTGAGTAAAATGCAACTGAAATATATCAAATCAAAAGCTTATTTATTCAAATAATTATTCATTAAGGAAAATATGCTCGGTATATACTGAATGGATACCAATCAAGTAAATTTCATTTGACCAGATTCCATTAAATTTAATGTTTTACATTTTTACATTGTACTTATGTAATAAAACTACACAGAAAATGTACATGTAATCAAATTACTTATTTTTTTTATTTTATCCAGAAGTCTACTTTCATACTGTAGTGGATTTAATGGAAAACAGCTTTTGTTGTGTGGAGAATACAAATGTAAAAACTCACCATATGCGTTGGATAAACTGTAAAAACATAAAGACTTCAAACAATAACAAGCTGATTTTCATAGCACACGAAGCCGATGGCTACCTGAGAAGAATCAATCTAAAATTAAATGTCATGCTTTGGAAAATGGCCATCAGATAGTTTGGCATCACTTTCTTCTACCTTTGTTGTCTCACCCTTTTCTCTTCTTCTGTACTCTGCTTTTGTCAAAACTCTAGTGAAGCACCTTGTCAGTAGAGTCCTGTTTGCGTGTGTTCTCACGGCCCCTCAGGCTCTTGGCGCTGATACCAGATTCTGAAGTCTCCATGATGAGCTGGGTAGCTAGAAACTGTTGGATCTGCTCAAGAACGTCACGCTGCATCTCCAGAGCCATGTGGTACACGTCGTGGTCCAGGCTGTTGTACATGACCGCATTCTGAAACATCAGCATGATGTCCCTCTGGAACTCAGCGGTGGTCCGTATCAGACCATTCTCGATGTTCTTCTTTATGGTGGCCAGGTCCATAGGCCTGTAGAAGCGGAGAACAAGAAGCAGGGCAGTTCAGTCTGAGATGTTTTTCTTGTAAAGTTCCTGTAAAATTAGTGATACAAAAATATTCTTTGCTTACCTGTGCACAATACTATGGTATCCAGGTGCAATTTCTTCTGTTACTGGCTGAAGGAAGACATTTGCATACCTACAAGTTTCACATGACATGTTACAGAAATATATCAGAGGCTGTGCATTTAGTGTTAAGGTCATGAATCAAATTCTGACCTGTGATTGGCTGCTGCACGCCACACAAGCATAATGGCTTTCTTCCAGATTTTGTGAGCCTGTAGAGCTTCCAGATCCTCGCTGCACACAGAACTGCACATTGAGGGTTAAAAAAAAAAGGTAGTATGAATGTAAACATCACGATGGACCTATCATCGAGCAGAAACTGATCTGCTGCAAATTCAGTATTTTTACACATCATCAGCACCATCTAGAGTGTGAATGTGTTTCACTCACAACTGCGATGAAGCCGGGCTGCTGGGAATAGAGTCTGCAGTTGTGTGGAGCTGCAGAGAAGAGGAGGCCGTATGGAGGCTGTATCCATCCTCGCTCTCGCTGGCCGCAGGTTCTAGCTCCATTTCGCCATCTGGTTCTGATAGGAATTCTTCCACCCCATCACCCACTTCTTCTCCACACACCTCTGGCCCATTAACTTTGTTGTCCAGATTAGTCCCCGAGGTCTTCTCTCTTCCCCCAACAGTTATTCCATCCTCCATCTTCGTCTCCTGCAAAAATGTAGAAAGCCACAGACAGATTCAAACAAAACTAAAAGTGCAGAGATACTGTGGAGCACACTCGGGATTTTAGTACAGCAGTTACAAGCATTGTGTTCGCTTTTTCCTCATTGGGTGCTATACCTTGGGATGCCTTTCTGTCAGTGGGCTATCTTCTAATACTGAGTCTGCCAAGATAGTAGAGATGAATAATAAGAAGGTATGCAAAATGCATAGTCTGATGCAAACTGCATGTTATGTAGCAAGTCATTACAAATACATTAACATGGATGTTCGTACCTTCATGGATTTTGTCAGGAATTTGCTGTGGCCATTTTTCACGTTCACATTTTATGGATGACATTTGGTTTTTCAAGTGCACCACCTCTCCAGTCTCTCTCACTGCCTCAGAGTGTGGAGGCGTTCCACTGCGGTAGTGCTCCAAAATCTTTGAGTTGCATCCAGATGAGGAAGAGGGAGGACGGCTCCTAAGTCCCACAGGAAATCCTGCAAGATGGTTATCTTGACTGTTGCAGAGAGAAGATAGTGAAGCTTCTGTCCTCTCCTCCAGGCTACAGTGAAGGGATGAAGACTGCACAGTCCCTGTGGGCACTGTGGGACTGTGTGGCTCATGGGGCTGGAAAGGCCCAGCATCCCAGGCAGCAGACAGAGCATGGCCATTTTCCTCACAAAGGGATAGAGCAGCCTCAACTGCAGCTGCATCCAAAGCATCAGCAGCTTCATCAGCCTAGAAAAAGAAACATGACTGTACTTTAAATCAAACATCAAATCAAAAATCAAACAGGTCTCATAAATTATTTAATTTAACCTAAAGAGTAAGTTTTTTATTTTTAGAACCTTCTCTTCGATGATGGCGATGATGTCCCCCACTGTCTTCAGGTCCAGTTCATCTCCTATGTAGGACACAGTTACATCATCCTCACTGAGCTCTGACACCTTATCTTCTACTGTAGAGGAGACAGGCTGGCATCCAGGGGGCACAGATGGCGCCATCACATCCACCTCTGCATGAATGTAACAACTGATCCTCAACTACAAATGTATTTACCATTTGTTTAATATTTCAACACCATGAATCGGAACTACTATTTGCTATCTTCGGCAAGTTTTTGGGAGTAATTGTGAAATAAAGCACACAGTAATAGTCCCTGTATAATATTTTATCCTCAAAAAAATATCATTATTACATATTTGCTCGTTTAGAGGAGCTGGTCAACAACAGATCTGATCAACAGGTCTGAAATTAACTCCTCTAGCTACAATGCACGGCATGTGACATTATGAATGTGAGGGTGCTTGATCAGAAAGTGGACAGACCTGTACCTGCTGAGACGTTAGATTCAACAGGAACAGGAGTGGCAGCAGAAAGAGGAACGCTGGAGGCAGAGTCTGCACTGACCATAAAACCCAATGGAGGAGAAAACTGGGTGGGGCCTGCCTCCAGGAGACGGGACAACATCGGGGCACCTGTCATGCAAGTATTCACGCACACATTAACACACAAAGTGCAGAGCTCTGACAAAGTAGCTCAGGTTATCAGGTGACCAGTGTATTAGCAAACATTTCTGACAATGGCACCACTAGATAGCACACATGCATTCAGATTTCAAGAGTAAAACTAACAATTACAAAACATGTTCATACAGCTAAAGATAAGAAGACCTCTGGGACTCTTTTTCCTGTGTTCTTCTGAGGGTTCTACGAAATACTGTTTTCACTGGTATGGTAATCAGTTATTTTGTGAGACATTTCTGTTTACCAGAATAAAAAAATATGATTAGTGTTGTAACAGAATACAACACTAACAGTGAATAATGGTGATCAAACATAGCATTTGTACCTGCTGCCTGAGAGAGAGGTTGGCAAGGTGAAGCCAGCTGCAAGTCATGTGCTCCTGTCACATTACCAGTGGACAAGTCGCCATCTCCAATCTGAGATAAAGATGCATACACATGTCCAATGTGTCTGTTTGTTTGTTTTTTAAACATGAAGTAACACTAGCAGCATAGCTGGTGTTTTTATCCCATCAGTAGAGTCTGATCAATACTGGATTTTTAAACCCAATTCCAATAAAGATGTTTAGAGTAAAAAATTCTAGTATTGATATGGTAGATAAGATGGTTACTCCTTCACACATCACAGTCCAGGATATGTGATTTTAAACAGAATACACATCTAAAGGATAACAGAGAACTATAAGGAGACAAAACAGAATGGATAACCAAATTATTAAATACCACCTAAAGCAGAGTATAAAGGTAAACCACCCTGTCTTATAAACCTTCATTATTGGCACATATATTAAAGCCCTTCAACACACCAGTCTGGAATTTGTGGCCAATATACTGCCTTTCTTCAGTAACTCTGACAGGAGGGGAGATGGTGGTGGTGTGGCTTTCTGACACAGTAACTTCTTTTGGGTGGGGTCCTCTAGCAGGGACCCATGGCTGATGTCATCATTACCAGAAGGCTCAGCAAATGTCATTAACCTGGCTGTTCCTGAAGCCTAGAGATAGACAGAGGGAAATGTGAAGTTTTATTAAGAACGCTTTTACAGATGTAGTTATTATCGATTCTCTAATATGTTTTCTTTGTTTTCTCTCTGAGGGGAATGTTCAGACGTATTAGACCACTCTCCAAAACAGAAACTGTAAGATTCTAATCCTTTTTATGGCTTATAGCACTTCTGGTAAGTTACTTTAAACACCTAAAATTAATATTCAGGATCTTTTAAAGTATTATAAGCCTGCCAATTATTGCCAAACAATATTTCTGCTTTTACTTCATCTAAATCAATATTTGTGGCACACAAGAGACAGGTCAAGGAAGAAAACTCATTGTGCTGACAGAAATGATTCATAAAATTTACATTACATTACATTACAGTACTAGGCCTGTACTGGCTCCGAACTCCTGACACTAACCAACATCCACGATACCCGCTCCTCCTGACTCACTGCCACCACTGTTGAGCTTTCATTACATTAACAGAGGCGTTGATAGGACATGGAGATTTTGTAAAAAGTAAGCCGCTTCTCAGTGTATGAATATGAATACAGACAAACATGGAAAATTATGTGACAGAAAATAGAGGGATATATAAAGAGGGATAAATAGAGGGATAGCTTCATTGCTGTAGCTAACTGAGGGACACTATATCAGCTGAGGATTGTGGTGAAATCGTAGTTTAACTCTGTGTCTGTTTGGCTATTTTTTATTAATAGCACAATTTGGGTTAGTGTAAATCACATGTGTGTGAATATGTAAGTATCAGCAATAGACAGATCACGGCATGGGCCAAGCAGGCACCTTCCCAGGGCTCTGAAGCCAATGGAAGCCCTTCCCAATAAGATTTTTTAATGCATACAGTTTTACTGTTTTTTTGCCTTTAATATTTGTATAAAGGGATTTTAAAATTCTAGTATGATGATAAAATAGTTTGATTGTTTTGTAAATTAACCAATTGGCCAATTAAATCATGTCATAATCACAGATCAAGTGTCAATTTGGTGGTTAGCAAGGAGAAATCAGTCTGTGGGAAAAAGATGCACTTAGCGAGGTGGTGTGGCAGCAGCCGTGCTACTACTGGCTGACTACTGTGGAGGAGCTGGATGCTAAAGCTGCAACCACATTGGAAGCGATTCGCTCCTCTTGCATCA
>VUQS01075460.1:8306-51569 GCA_015108495.1 Heterochromis multidens
CAGGCTAGTGGTGGTGATGCAGTGGTGTGGGGGATATTTTCTTGGCATACTTTGGGCCCCTTAGTACCAACTGAGCATTGTTTAAATGTCACAGCCTACCTGAGTATTGTTGCTGGCCATGTCCATCCCTTTGTGACCACAGAGTACCCATCTTCTGATGGCTGCTTCCAGCAGCATAATGTTTCTTCAACATGACAATGAGTTCACTGCACTCAAATGGCCTCCACAGTCACCAGATCACAATCCAATAGAGCACCTTTGGGATGTGGTGGAACGGGAGATTCTTATCATGGATGTGGAGCTGACAAATCAGGAGCAACTGTGTGATGCTATCATTTGGACCAAAATCTCTGAGGAATGTTTCCAGCACCTTGTTGAATCTATGCAATGAAGATTTAAGGCAACGCTGAAGGAAAACCCAGTACTAACAAGTTAAAACTAATGAAGTGGCCACTGAGTGTATAATGCAGGCAGAAAATCACTAATCAGAGGACAAAGCATACAGCCCCAGCAGTCTATACAAATTAATGTCAATGAGCTTTAGCAATTGTAAATAAAAATGCCTGTAGGGAGGTTAACACATATCAGAAGATAAACTATGGGTGCTCAGGTCAGTACACAACTATGACCCACAGTCACATCATTCAGTAAAACGTTAGTTTAGTCATTTAAAAAATTA
Source organism: Heterochromis multidens (assembly GCA_015108495.1). Taxonomy (NCBI): domain Eukaryota; kingdom Metazoa; phylum Chordata; class Actinopteri; order Cichliformes; family Cichlidae; genus Heterochromis; species Heterochromis multidens. The sequence goes on from VUQS01075460.1 coordinate 8,986, forward strand.
CTCACTTTGTTAAAAAGGGTTTCTTTCACTCACAGTGATGCTGCTGTTACTCTGTGTTTTGAAGAAGTAGCAAATTCTGTTCTGAAGTTTTACGCCAAACCTGAGCAGGGCCCCTTGCAATTTCCTGCCCATAACAATAGTACGAACAAAGAGCGAAGGGTCATGACTGGAAGTCGCAGAGGCTTCAGCTCTTTAGACCTGGACTGCAGTGGCCCAGCGGGAACACACACTGGAAAGCTGCCACACAGCTTTAACGTGCCAAAAGGAGAGGATGCCCAAAGCGTGGGAATTTCACCTATCATATTTTTCCAAAGAATTCCTGGCCTGTGATGAACAGAGTCGTAACAGGATGCGTGTGTTTAGACAATTTAACCTTTTGGCTTCACACAGAAAAATGGGTGTAGACACGATTCTTACACCTATTTTTTTTCATTGTTGCTCACTCACATCCATAAACATGAAACTCTCATCTGAGAAACACTCAGTCTCCCCAAATAAATGTTACGAGTGTGATGAAACAGTGACACAATTACAACAGCTTAGACTGATCAAACATTTTTAACATTTGTTTAACGTACTACCAATAGCAAAACAAAGATCCAGTGTTTGAGGTTTTCAAGAGGCAGACAACATAAGGCCATGACCTAAGCCTTAAACAACACATTACTAATACTCCCAATAACGTCTGTGACCTCTTCTCCTTGTTAGACATCATACAGGAATGCAGTGAAGCGGGAAATATGGTATGCAAAACTGAAGAAGACAGATGATGGTGATGAGCCACAATCAGGCCTATATAACACAACACTACTTAGTACATAACAGACACACCAAACATCTGTGTGATTTCACACAAAAAGATGACTCCTTAGCAGAGCTCTGCCACTTAAAGGAATAGTTCACCCCAAAATTTAAATAGACTTTTTCTAATGCCTTGTATTATTTCTCCATTTAGATGGTTTGGTGTGAGTTACCCACCTTAAGGTGCTCAAAGTGCCAAAAAAAACCCCAAAAACTCCCGAACCACACTTCTTTAGTATTTAGCCATATTTAACCACATTATCACAAGCATGTGCCTCTTATCACAGGTTGATGCATGCTTTCTTATATGTTATGATACAGTTGGCAAATGAATCTGCATTTTACTACTACTACAACTTCATTTTTATGTAGTTTTCATAAGTCACATATTTATAAAGGTTGGAATTATAAAGTTTTGTTTGTTTGTTTTTCAATTCGTTAAATGTACAAATGAAAATTTTAGGAATAAAAGCAAACTCCCACATTCATGCATAAAAAGGAGTAAGAGTAGCCTGTGTCAGAGAGTTACATTATTTTATTTGCATACTATATATATTAGCATTACTGGTCCATTCATATGTAAGATGCATATTAATGTGGCAGTGGTCTGAGGTATTGATAACCCTTTTCAATGTCTTTAACAGCAGAAGATGTTTCATAAACTCACCATACACTTTTGCATATGTAATGCTGATTTTATGAGTAACCAACAGTTACAGCTGTATGGAATCAACAATAGAGTATTTCCATCTGACATGCATTTGTGCTCTTCCTGTAATTTTATCACTTGTATGGGGAAATGGTGCCTTTGCTTCAGATAAAATCTCGGCAATCCCCACTTCACTACAAGTTCAAACATTGTTTTACATTGTTTTGTGGGAGAAAATAGCCTACTTCCTGCTATCATGCTGCGGTGAGAATTATGTTCCCCTACAAAGCATCAATAACAGGTGGGATTCACCTAGTGGTGAGATGATGTTTTCCTTTCTTTTTTTTTTTGAGTGATTTATCAGCTTTTTCCACGTGGTCTCTCATGTGGCTTGCACCTAGATACAAGAGGGTGGTGTGTTAGTAAAGCTGAAGTAAAAACATTGCTTACACTGTAAAAATTAAGACAGAAAACCTGTAGCAGTGCCAGAAGCATACACCAAACAAGAAAAGTCCACAGATGTCACACTTTGACATTCCCGGGCAAAAAATGTTTCTATATTTTCTCTGCAAACTTTTCCTTTTCTCAGTGTCAGATGCTGCCTTCCCTGCAAAGGCATAGAGGCCTCAAGTATGCAGGATGTTTCATGAACCATTTAGAAAGCAGGCTGATAAATAAACAGAGCTGTACTATCATAGATACACACACTGCAAAGAGCATGTTTCTCATCCTCTGTTTTGGGTCTGTAGGAGCTCTGAGCCATGGCAACCGAATACCGAGGGGAGAAAAATTTGCCTGGCCGAGCTCCATCCTTCTGGCAGTCATGCTAAAACTCATGAATAGCATGACAAAAACAACATTCCTCATTGAAGTGATATAGTCCTTAAGGAATTCCTGTTAAATAGAGGCATTTCTCGCCGTGCATACCTCATTGTATTGAAACCATCTGGTGTAATGTGTGAATGTGAATTCTACTGCAGATCCAAGCAATGAGAGAAAATGACTTTGGGCACATGTGGACATTTGCGTTGTCTGTTTTTCTTTGTTTTTCACCACTGTGCATGTGTGCATGTGGGTATTAATTTCTTATAAGACACTTTCTTCTAGGATAAGCACATCTAAAATATGAAATTAGTCTACTATCGTCTGTTTTCCCTGTGTGTATAAACACATTAAAACACATTAAAATACGGCACCTGTGGGTCGCCAGAACCAAATGACAAACAGTTGTTAGAGTCAGTCTTTCTGAGCAGAGATGTCCATGGCCCATTGCCATATCTCCCCCAAGAGTGCTGAGCTGTGAGTTTAGTATGGGGTGAAAATAAGACAGAGGACTAAAAAGAATAGGTAAAGCATTACAGAAAGGCTGAATTTGTCAAAAAAAAACAATTCATCAGGTAGTATTGATATTTAACTATGTAACTACATTTTTTAAATCAGTTGAGTACAGTAGCAGTTAAAGCAGGAGCTGCATTATAAGCTAATTTTGTAGCTGTATCTTGTAACAGGTCCAATGTTAAAACAGAAATTTCAGGCTGGTGGTTTTTACATACCCCAGTGCATATTTTCCATGAATAATCATAATAAAGTATTATGTCATTGGTGCTGGTTACACTGGAATTAATGAAAACTTGGAGGCAAATGGGTGCATACACACAGCACTGAGGTCAGTGAGCTTGGCTTGGGCTTTATACACTCACTGACCACTTTATTAGGTACATTTAATTAGGTAGTACTGGATTGAGAACTGACTTAATTCTTCATAGCATGGATTCAACAAGTGCTGGAAACATTCCTCAGAGATTTTGGTCCATGTTGACATGACAGCATCACACAGTTGCTGCAGATTTGTTGGCTGCACATCCATGATGAGAATCTCCCATCCCACCACATCTCAAAGGTGCTCTATTGGATTGTGATCTGGTGACTTTGGAGGCCGTTTGAGTACAGTGAACTCATTGTCATGTTGAAGAAACCAGTATGAGATTATTTGAGCTTTGTGACATGATGTGTTATTCTGCTGGAGGATGATGGGTACCCTGTGGTCATAAAGGGATGGTCAACAACAATACTCAGGTAGGCTGTGATGTTTAAACAACACTCAACTGGTCCTAAGGGCCCATTGTGTGCACAAAGCATGCACGGTTTGAACTTCAGCAGTTTGTCTTGACCACGTCTACATGCCTAAATTCATTGAGCTGCTGCCATGTGATTGGCTGATATTTGCGTTAACGAGCAGTTGAACAGGTGTACCTAATGAAGTGGCTGGTGAGTGTTATATATAAATTTTATATATGTAAAGCATGTAAAGTTAAATGTTTATGTTTCTTATAAATCCTGCACCTATACATTTCATATTATGATTTATTCTTAAAATTGTTCCCTTTCATATTTGTTCTGTGGGGAAAACGTGATAAGGAACGCCTTCATGTGTGAATCATAGTATGAGACCTTCAATCAAAAGTAAGTCACCAGACATTTTTTTACAAGCAGTGAGAAAGAAGCAAATAATATTCACTCATATTCAGTCAGCTCATTTTAATTAGCTACACATTAATTTCATCATTGCTGATTTACAATATTGTATTCCTGATTGTCTGTCACTGGTAGCATCCCTGAGAGCCTGGAAGAGGCCGAGACATGCTGTGGAAAGCCCACTGCAAGATGCCATCAATGGAGCTCTGCTGCAATAGAGAGAGCAGAAAACACAATAGGATTTAATGCTGCACACCAAGTCTATTTGTCATAGATTAAGTAAAATATTAAGTAAATACAAATTCCCTAATCAATCTGCCATCTATATTGCACATCGTATTAGAGTAAACTGTAACTGGAAATTCAGTTTCTGAAATAACAATTTATTATAAATGATTAAGTAGTAGATTAAGTAGGGGCTAAAAACACAGACAATACTGCACCCAAAGTAAGGACTGTGAGTCCAGTGAAGCCAAGAGGAACTCACACATCTGTACACACATATTTCAGGCCAAAATCACAGCTAACAGCATCAGGACACGCTGCTCCAAATCACCTAATGTTTTGTCCTCAGTGCTGTTTGTTTACTTTGACAGCTCATTCACTGTCTCTGTGATAAGAAAAGCAGCCATCTTGTGTCTGTGGTATCAACATGTAACTGAGCTCCACTCACATCTCCCAGGATGGAGTCCAGTTCATCTTTATGGAGGACGGGCTCAGAGAGAGAGGCACTTTGATCATGACTAAGTGTGCTTTGTACCAGTGATGCAAGCTGAAGACAAACACACACACACACACACACACACCCATGTACACACACACACACACACACACAGGAGAGATTACACAGATTACACGATGGTATTAAGACAATAAAGGTTGTAAATTCCTATTCAAGGTGTGCACGTGGAGACACACCTGTCCGCCTCTGGATTCAGCCTCTTTCTCAGCAGAGCTGCCCCATGGTCTGGAGCAGGACAGGCAGATGGACCTCCCTCTTAGAAACACACACATGCTTTGAGTGAGCGAGCATTTCTGTGGTGTATAGGGTTTCTCTCAATCAATATGTCATTTCTGCCACAGGAAGAAACCCTTTCAGCTGGGAAACTAAACTGTTTACACAGAATGTGAGCTTTTAATTAATCAAAAAGGGAGCTTTTTCTTCTTATCATTTGGTAAACACTGTGTTTTTAATCAACATAAAAAGGAGCCACAAGAGCTTATCACATGGATTCAGCTTTAATTTGTCATATCTCTGTTATCGTTTCGTAAAATCATTGTGAACCTCACTCACATTGTGCAGTACACTACTCAGCTATAAGGGCTCCATTTACAATCCATTAGCTACCATTAGCCAGATAGAGATCATTGTAAGCGCACACCCTTAATGCACACTGGTGATCAATACTAACATACAGGAAGTTCTCAGAAAGCTCTGAATGTTTTTTTTTACATGATGTAGATGATGCTGAGATTAGGATTTCAGGAGCTCGGGAGAAACATTCTCTGTCGTCTCCTAAAAATCTTTCATTGTAATCCGCTGGACAAAGAAATGGACAAAGAAATGAGTGGTTGACTTACTTGGAAAAGTGGCAGTGTACATGAAAATTCTCCAGACACTGAAGGCAGTGAGTCAAATCTCCTCCGAGGTGACAAACACCACAGACCTCCGTCACGCCGACCAGCTCTCCACCTGAGCACTGGAGACAAATTTATACATCAAATGTGACTATTTTTGCATGTTGCAGAGTTGGAAAGAGGACACGGCTGCTATTAGTTGAACTGATAAAAAAACGATGGTTGAATGAAGTAGAACTTCACCTGATTTCTGCCACCTGACGTACTCATCGTCGCGGTGACGCTTGTGAGGGAGGACGACAGCGAGGAGTAGAATGAGACATCAGTGATGGAGTTACTGGAGTTTGTGTTTGTTTGCTGAGGCTGAGCTGAGAGTGCCTGAATACAAATATTTAGACTGTGATCAGTTTTAGAAAAAGCAGAGCGTCAGTGTTTACCAAAGCCCTTAAAACTTTTGCGACTTGTAAACAAGTGTTCAAATTATACTGTGACTTATGATCCCAGACTATGTAAATACAGCTAACTAAAGCTGGATTTACCCAGGAGGGTGTGAGAACCATTTACACATGAAAAGTACTGAAAATATAAGTTCATATGAGCAGAAAGATTCTCACATTTAAAAGTGACCATACATTACTAATGGAAACAGGGAGCAAAGGATGAGGTATGCCAAATTACACAAGAACTGGACTGAAAATCAGTGGCAACAGGTCTGATAGAGTGAAATTGTTGTCAACATGAACGGAAGAAGTCAACTGTGAGAGAGGTACAACAGTGAGTGTCTGCAGCCATCTGTAAAACACGGTGGAGGTGCTGTCATTGTTTGGGGCTGTATTTCAGCCACTGGTGTTGAGGATCTTGTCAAAATTGATGGAATTATGAATGCAGAAAAGTACCATCAGATTTTGATCCATCATGCAGTATCATCTGAAAAATATCTGATTGGCAACAGCTTAATTTTTCACCATGACAATGATGCCAAACACAATGTCAATGCAGTAAAAGCATACCTGGATACACAAACACACAATAGAATGCTATCAGTCATGCACTGGCCTCCCCTGAGCCTGAATCTTAACATTATTGAAGCAGTGTGGGATCATCTCGACAGAGAACAAAACAAAAGGCACCCAACATCCAAAGAAGAGCTTTGAATGTCCTTCAAGAAGCCTGGAGAACTATTCATGAAGACTACTTAAAGAAATGACAAGAAAGCTGCCTAAGAGAGTTCAGGCTGTGTTGAAGAACAAAGGTGGTCACACCAAACATTGACTTTCAAGCTCGTTAGAATTGTAAAAACTCTGTTTTATTGTTATATATTGTATTTCCATGCACATTTCAACAAATTGCTGCACCTATTTCCCATTTTCCTAAAAAAATATAAAGAAATGAGGGTTGGCTCAAGACCTTTGCTCAGTACTGTAGGTTTTTCAGCAGATTCAGTATGTGCACATTTCCTGCTTACTTCCTTCAGGAACTTACTTGTAAGGGTAGCTGTGCTTTCTCTTTTTTCACTCTGAGTCCACGGCACCACTCACACTGCCAAGAACCACTGCAGATAATGTAAAGTTATAACCTCCTTTTCAAAGCAAGACTTAAAAAATGATCTGTGAACACCAGCACATTGTTCTTCACCTTGGTATGGATGTGAGTGGAGGGTCAAGGCAGGCCAGATGAAAAGCTCTAGGACAGCCGTCACAGCAAATCAGCTCCCCTCCATCCTTGCACACTGCACACTCATCATCATTATAATGAATCTAAACATACACAGATGCATGCTGTACATGTAACATACAAAAGCAAACACCCACATTCATACAAAACACATGCAGCTTCAGTTAAGAGTGAGTGTCTGTTACAACCCCTACCATGCTTGTGGCTGTCTCCCCCTGGTGGTGAAATGTGCTCTTAGCATACTTGGACTTGACTGCATTTGTCTCCTCTGATGGACCCCCACCAGCCTTAATGGAATCTCTGTTGGACCCTGTTAAATGACAGTGACTTTTAAAGGAGAAAATCTGGCATAAAAGTTACAGCTGAGGCATATCTGCCTTTTCACATTAATAGTTTGACGTCGCTTACTGAATTTATATTCAGTTTCCTAAAAACAGAAGTTCAGATATTCATCCTATGGCTTACCTTCCAAGCCATACGCCTGCTTAATGTGGACCTTTTCTCTGGATTCATGGTTGACTGGGGGATCAGTGGAGGCGGCCAAGGAGAAGGAGGAGGAAGAGGGCAGGGGGACTCCTCTCTGGACTGAGGAAGACAATACTTGCATACCTGAAGCAGAATTTGGTTTGGTTATATATTTGTTGCATGAAAGTATTATTTGCATATTTATTTTAATGACATTTAACTTAGTTACTGTTTTCGGATGGCAGCTTGGAGCACGGAGCTTCGCTCTTCACTCTGTAGAGCTTCACTTTACTTCCTTAAACAGAGCAGACAAGACTTTAATGAAGGCAGGACAGCCATATGGTTTTTAGAATATTTAAGTTCATTCTTATTGAAAAATATGAAAAATATTTCTTTCTTTTCTTTGCTAAAATAGGCCTATTATGCTTTACCTTATTTTTTTTTACTTATATATACTTTAACAATAGTGGATACTCATATTAAACATGCCCAGAGTTTCAAATAATGAGGTCAGTATATGTAGAAGTAATCCCTATGAGGTTTCAGACTGCGCCAAACACTTTTCAGAGAGTTTTTTTCTACTCTTGGGAGAAGAGATATTCTCTCAACAACTCAAGGGGTGAGCACAAAAGCCCTACCCACTTGTTGTTCAAGCCTTCTGTTTACAAGGGGCACCCAATCAGAAGAAAGTGATCTTAAACAAGGGAGTAAGCGAGTCAAAACATCTTGTCTGAGACATTGGATGACCCGAAGGGCTGCCCCGAGTCCCAGATTGAGTTAAATAAGGATTATTTGAGCTAATTAGAGAAGATTCATGGATGTAGTGAAGGAGGACATGCAGAGGGTTGGTGTGACAGAAGAGGATGCTAGGGATAGGGTGCGATGGAGGCAGATGATCCGCTGTGGCGACCCCTAAAGGTAGCAGCTGAAAGAATGAATCAAGCAAAACTCCTCTAGTCCAAGAATAAAAATATGGGGCTGGAAATGGATGGTCCCATTTTATCTTATAACAAAGTGGTCTGCAGTGACTTATAGAGCAGATACAGAGCAAGTGCAGTATGGGAGATAACCTCCTCCATCAGTTGTCTTGGCGTGATACTGTGACCGCTGGGAGCTCATCTCTCGATCCGTGTGGCTCCTCTTCTTACTGTGAGGAGTTTTGTGACCTTCAGATGGTCTGTTTCCATGTTTGGAACCTGCAGCCTCCCTTCCTGTCAAACAGAATCAGCAACAGTGTGACCCATTAAAGTCTAAATGTGACAGAAAATTGTTCTGAGAGACTGTATACATATTTCATGACTTCAAAAAAACACAAATTGTGTGAACAAGTTTGAAATTATTTTGAATTTTCTCTAATCCACACAGGGTCAAAAATATACATAGAGGCTCAAATATATACATACACTCAAATCTTACACTTAAATATTTTAATAAATGGTGCTGAAGATTCTACAATGTCTTTTAACTTGACAAGGCCAAGGCCTATTAACTTCTCGTTAGTGATCATGACTAACTACAACTGGTAGTTTCTCTCTGCCAGCATAAAAAAGATTTGTTTAACAGCACTCATAGGATTGAACAACACTCAGAATAATGGGAAAGTCCAAGGAACTAAAGTGAAGATCGAAGAAGGAGAATTGTAGATTTACACAAGTTGGGACAGTCTCTTGGAGCCATTTCTAAACGACTTCAGATTCCAAGATCATCAGTTCAAACAATTGTACATAAGTACAAGTTATTCGAATGTGTCACTGCTTTGCCAAGGTCTGGAAGAAGACCCAAACTGTCACCCTCAGATGAGAAGAAATTGGTTAGGATTTTCAGGAACAACTCAGGAACAACCAAGGCTCAAGCCTTGGAATTTTAGGGTGCTAACCAAGAAAGAAGCCCCCGCTCCAAAACCAACACCTTCAAGCTAGTCTGAAATTTGCTGCTGCCCACATGGACGAGCGAAATGCCTTCTGGAGAAAGGTTTTATGGTCAGACGAGACAAAGATTGAGCTATTTGGCCACAATGACAAGAGGTATGTTTGGGGGAGTAAAGGTCAGGCTTTCAAACCTAAGAACACTGTACCAGCTATCAAGCATGGTGGTGGTAGCATCATGCTCTAGGGCTGTTTTGCTGCCAGTGATACTGGTACATTGCACAAAGTGGATGGAATAATGAAGGAGGACTACCTCCAAATTCTTCAACTTTACATCAAATCAACAGCTAAACGGTTGAAACTTACACATTAATGATCCCAAACACACATCAGAACTGGTTTTGGAATGGATAAAGCAGGCTAATATTAAGCTTCTGGAATGGTCTTCCCAAATCCCTGACCTCAGCCCTATTGAAAATTTGTGGACTACTCATAAAAGTGAGGTCTGTGCCAGGAAACCAACCAATTTAAATTACCTCTAACAATTCTGCCAAGAAGAGTGGTCAAATATCCAGCCAGAATTATGCCAGAAGCTTGTTGATGGCTACTAGCTTGCAACTTGCTAAGGGGCATTTAACCAAATATGAGTGGGGATGTATAGATTACCATGACATTCATGCCCATGATGAGTGTATCGATATATTTATTTATATGTGACAAATATTTTGATGTAAACTGGGTGTCACGTACGGGAATCCAGGTTAGTGAGCAGTGTCTGCAGCCTGGGGTAGCTGTTCAGATTGTAGTCTTTAGATAAGTTGTTCAAGAAGGCCTGGACTGTGGATCTGCTCTGCTCCAACACCCAGGACAGCAGGGAGTACATGGCCTTGTGGATCCCTTCTCTAGCCTCTTTCTCTAAGGTGTCCTATGAAAACAATAAGAGATTTATAAGGTTTGAAGTCTGAAAACCAAGCCAGATGTGTCTTAATGGAAGCAGTCAGATGGGACAAATATTCTTTCCATTTATAATTGATTATATTTAAAAACAAAATTACTAATTTGTCACATTAACTCAGTATATGAGTAATGTCTGATAGTGGCATACCTGATACTTGTAATAGCAATAAAAAAAATGAAAATATATTTCAAATTGAATTTTTACACACTTAATTCAGATTTCCAGACTCTCATCCATTTCTTACCTTCAGCAATTGCTCCGTGATGATGTTTTTGTCCGCCAAACCATAGACAAGGGGGAAAGGGTCATCCACAGCCATAGCAATGTCAGTTCGTAGCTCCCTCAGCAAAGAGCGGAGATTTGTATCCCTAAATGCTTCCACTCTCGACATGATCTTCTTTTGTGTGCAAGTGAGAAATAACCTGACACAATCTGAGATCATAGATGAAGGATTTCGGATGCAGGAGGTGTGTCCTTCTCAGGGAAGGACATGCTATACAGGTGCACTGCTTCATGCTGACTGCATACATGCATAAGGCATATCTTAAATTTTTTTTTTCATCCTGTTTCTGCTTTTAATCATGCATCTATGCCTCTGTGCACAAAACTGAAGCTACTAGTCTTTCATTTCTGAGACCTTCAGAAACTGCAGTTTCACACAAGGGAGGCAACCCCTGGACCTTTTGTCTCTATGGAGTTCATTTGTCCACTAACAGCACTAACGGCCTTCATCCAGGGGAATACCTGTCCTCTTACATCAGGAGAGCAAACTGAAGTGACCTGATGTGTGACAGTTTTCTTCTTAAAAGGTTCTTTCCACCTCAACTTCCCCTCACACTGACTCACCACAGGGAACTCTGCATTAGTGTGATAATTATGACTTCACCACAGGCAGGAGAAAATCAACACTGTAAACAGTTAAATGACTGACAGATTAATTACATGACTGGTAGCCTGCTATGCTCTCAGCCTATTTTTCTCAGTTGTTATTGTGTCACTTTGTTTCTTACTGAATAATTCTCATTATTCTATCAAAAAGGCCTAAACAAGAAGGAACTGGTCTCTCCTCCAAATATAAAAGAGAATATAAAATACAAATCTTCTAAGGTTAAGGCTTGGGGCTTGCTATTTACTAGAGAGCACTTGCCTGCAGTTTTCCACTAATTCGATTTCATGTCATATAAATATCCATCTATCAAGTTTAATTGCTAGACTAGAACAGCTGGATAGCTTGAAATATGCTCACAAATCTGTGAGTTCACTGCAAAGCCAAAGCCAGAAGATGGCCAGCTAAGCTTAGAATTAAAAGGGAGGGAACATCTAGCCAGGCATTGCCCACAGTGCTTTGGTAGCCAAAAAATAATCATCTGTTTGTGCGCCAAACCATAAATGAGAGGGCAAAGGTCATCCCCATCCCTGACAATGTCAATATAAAAACACTGTCAGCAAAAAATTAAAGTTTTAGGTCCTTTAAAAGTCTCTATAAGAACTGCCTTGTTTGTAAATGATATACAGAGACCTGAGGCCTGTACTATGAAGCAAGATTTTGTCTTATCCAGGTAACTTCAGGGTTAACTGTGGGTTACCACTGGGTTTACAGTACTATGAAGGTGGATCACTTCTTACCTGGGTATATCATCATGGTAAGGTTAGGTTCCAGATTAGAGATCAACAAGTATGAAATAACCACCTGCTGCCCAATCAGTTCTCTAGAAAATAGCGTCACCATTCCTGGAAGATCCCTCAGACCTCTGTGTGTGGATAGTCGGAGGACCTTAAGTTTTTTTTTTTGTGTTTCCCCAGTGACCATCAGTATTGACTATAGAGTCTTAGGCAACTTTATTCGTTGATTTATTTTTTTTCCTGTTGGCTGCAAACAATTTTAAAACAATTTTATTGTTCTATAAGCATTAATATATGATCCTAAAACAGAGCAGCTGACCTTATATCAAATTTGCACATAGTCTAAGCCTACGTCTGAATTCTGTTTTTGTATTTATTCTTTAAACACCATTAAGGCTGCCGCTGAAAGAATAAAAACTAAAACTGTCTTTTAAACATTAATTTAATGAAATACTCAATTATAATCCATCAGATTCTCCCATGTCTTAATGAGAGAGCTGTAATATGGATATCTGTTAACTTACACAGTCTGCATTTTTAACAGCTTTCTTTGCTGGCTTCAAATAGGCTAAACTTTATTAATATGGCAACTGTTTTCCAGTTTTAGTGACCAAAGCATTTAAAGCGCATATTTTTAATACAATATTTCTCTACAGTGCGTTTCCTCTCGTACACACTTCTGTGTTGCTTTCAGTCTTTATATTTTCCCATAGTATCATTTCATCTTCCTTTAAAAAAACAGCTTCATGTGAGCAGTTATTCTGATTGCCACTGTTAGGGTAAGTGAATGCAGATACCAGAAAGACACCCTGGGTATGTTGAGATCACTGTGTAGTACAGGCCTCTGGAAGGATCTGAGATTATAGCGGGTCAATATTTTGGATGGTGCTCTTTACATTTAGATATTTTGTTATTAACAACACAATAACATGGTATATAAAAAACCACAAATTATTGTCAATACGTGCTGCATATCCATGGTCAGGCTGTTAATAGCTTTAGACTAGATGCTATCAGTGTCTTAGCGTATTTTACCAAATAAAAGACAAAGTTATTAACACATTTGTTCAAAAGGAAAATATGTGTTGTGCAAATGAAGCTGCTTATTTTATTCAATTACCAATTATTAATTACTTTCAACATATTCTATAATTTTCTACTACTCTAAAATGTAACTGGTGATATCGTTAAAAACATGCTTGTGAAAACTCCCAATAACCTGCCATATGTCACGTTTTATGGTGTGACATAAAGTGCTATTGCAGTAAAAACAGGAAGCAAATAAAATATAAAAAAAGAGTAGATAATTTTGCTACCAGGTAAATGTTGATGGTTAGGAGAGTGAAGCCCTTTAATCTGTAATTTATTAATCATTAAACATTATTACATTATTCATACTGGTGAACAAGGACCACTTCTACAGAGGGACGTTCACAACATACATATTACATTTTTATATACAGTGTGGTGCATTACAGTGGATTGTTATATGTGTATTACCGGGATGGAGGGATGGGGAGACTGGAAGGAGAGAGGGATAGAGGGAGGACAGAAGGAAGAGGAGAGGACTTTTAGGAAGGTTGGGGAGTTGTGATAGTAAGTTGTCTCTTTATTACTTCTTTTTTAACCACAGCACAGTTTGTTCTATAAAAGTTAAACCCATAGAGAGATAAGAGTGCCACATTTTCACAGCTACTGTTAGGTGAACCTACTGGAAGTTGTGGGAATATCAAATGAGATACGTCTTGTCATGAGATGCTATAGAGAGATGCTATAAAACATTCTAAGATAGTCAGCCTCCTTCCAGAGCACAGAGACCCTGGAAGGCAAGCCAAAGGTCAAAGATCAGATCAGCGTGCATGCGTGCTGCAGACATTCAGACATGTTCAGCCATCAGAAAAATGGCCAACCCTCCTGCTATTTCTCCTTCTGTGTTTAGGCATCATTTTTAGTGCTTTCCCTTTTTATATATAAAAAATACAAAACATAACAGCGAAAAGAACTCCATTGGTTTCCTCATTTTTCCCCAAACTGGTTTTTTTTTTTGTGTGTGTTCATTTTCATTGCAACAATTTTTTTCTTCCTTTTTCTCCTCCAGTCACTTACATATTGACAAAGTATACAATATTTTACAACTGAACAAGACTGAAAGATAACATTTGATTCGTCCAATCAGATACAAGGCCCACATCCTATATCCAATTAGAGAAGTCAACTGGAAGCTAACCAGTAGTAAGCAACACAACAAGCCTATGGTGTGAAGGGAGCTGTCCAAATGCAGCTCTGCATTAACATGAGCACCCACCCTCGGGCACAGCCGGCTCCGCTGGTTTGTCCAGCTTGATGTCAATCACTGGGAATTGTCACGTTAAGGAAAAGTCACATGGTGAAGCAAAATATTTGGTCTAGAGATGCCACAGTTATAAATAGGTAAATCTATGTGAAAGTACATAAATAAGACTTAAAAGAGCATCAATGATGTTGCAAAATATTGACTTTTAAATTCCATACATTCTTGCTCATGATAGATAGTTTAGATAGATAGATAGATAGATTCAGGTAAGTTATGTGGGTAGCTAATGTGGACTCAAGTCCTGTATGCTACAATCACTTGTTTCACTCAAAATCTGAATTATTGGTGTACATTATTTTAATCATCATTTTAAAACAATGTACTTTTGTAATATATAGCATACATAATATATACCATCATTATCAAGTATATATCCACTTATCCCCCCTTACCCTGTGCAGTTGGTAAGTACAGACAAATCCATATGTTATACTACAATTTGAGGGCACTTCTCTAAAGTTAAATGTTTGTTGGTTGGTAAGTTGCATTTGGCAAGTTTCCACATATTACTTCACATTTATTGATAAGAGTCCCTCACCTTGCTTACACAACCATCCTCCATCACACGCCCTCCTCTGCTGTCACTTCCCTGTCAGCCACTATGTGGTGCTGTACCTGTGCATCCACACCATCTTCCTGGCTCTGTGTATTCCTCCTCTATTAAGCATAAAAGGTTTAATGGCTGATTCCTCGGCTGTCTGTCTGTACGTGTGCCAGCAGCCACTAAGAGATTAAAAATATGCTACCCATTGCTGGGCTGTTTGGCTATCAGCACGGTGAGTCACAGCGGCTATAAAGGATACTGCCTTCAGGATTTGCATCGTCCAAGCTTTCCATTCCAGGTAGGGCTGCTGCAACTCGACGAAACAGCTAAGAGGAGGGAGGAGAGAAGAAGACAGCAGGCAGGAGAAATACATTAAAGTCAAAGTGTGAAAAAATGTGCATTACATGTTGCATATAGAATTATTTTTGGGAAAATGGGAGTTTTTTTGTATCATGTGATCCCCTGACTAATGATATTAATAAATTGATCATTTTTCCATATTTATATTCACACTGATGTTTACCTAATGTACATGTTGAAGGCTGAAAATTTTAAACAGTGACAGAGGAAGTATTGAGATGCCTTACTTGAGTAAAAGTAGCAATACGACACAAAAAAGTCCAGTAGTGCATAAATTACCCTCATTTAGTGTTAATAAGTATTCATTTAATGCTGCAGTTTGTTGAGGCTGGCCTAATATTAACTTTTATACTCTTGAGTAAGATTAATTTTTAAATTTTGAATTTCTAAAATATAACCACAGCAGTGAGATTAATGTATTGAAGTAAAAAGTTCAATATTTCCCAGAAATGTATTGGATGTTAAGTGACATGGCTAGTAATGTCAAGTGTTAGTACCTCAAATGTGTACTTAAGTGCAGTAGTTAAGTAAATGTACTAGATAACATAAAAGCACCGCATTTTTGAGAGCTTGTAATATCGGTAAAGTGCCTTTTGTCTTTTCTTTTCATGCATCTTTAGGCAACTAGAGCTAAATATGTACCACACGTTACCAAAACTGCACATATTTATACTTTTGATTTATCCACACCGGGTCTGTGTGGTGGCGAGATCACCCTGGAGGGACGCAGTGATGGCAGAGACTCTGAAGTGATGGCAAAAATGCTGTGAAATATGGTAAAACTGCAGGGATCACCTGTTTGACATTGCAGCCTGTCTTGGCACTGGTCTCGATGAACATGACGTTCAGTTCTTTGGCTCTCTGCT
Source organism: Heterochromis multidens (assembly GCA_015108495.1). Taxonomy (NCBI): domain Eukaryota; kingdom Metazoa; phylum Chordata; class Actinopteri; order Cichliformes; family Cichlidae; genus Heterochromis; species Heterochromis multidens. The sequence goes on from VUQS01075460.1 coordinate 25,197, forward strand.
CTCCTTCCTCGATCGTGATTTGCCTGCAGGAAAATCAGGCCAGACTCAGCATCTCTGGCTAATTTATTCAGCACTGACGTGGTGCTTCAAACAGCTTTTTGTTCATTTAACAAAGATAACCTCTGCGTCGAAGATCACTCGACTGTAGCTAAATTTTAGAGATGATTACGAACCACCATGTTTACCTCTTCTCTTCCAGGTCTGTTTTGTTGCCTACTAGCATGATGATGACATCACTTCCTCTCTCTGTCCTGACATCATCAATCCATTTGCAGGTTTGCTGGAATGAATTTACATCTGTGGAAACCAAAGTCTCCTATTATATACAGTCTTTTTTTTTTTCAAAAGCCCAACAAATTAAACACAGTTTTTTTTGTTTTTTTTTACTGAAGTGTTTGTCTATTTAATGCAGAAAACAGATTAACACAAACATTTAACTGCATCACATACAGGCTGCAGCTTGCTGCTTACTTGTAATGTCATAGACAACCACAGCCACCGTTGAGTCTCGTATGTAGCTCGGAATGAGGCTCCTGAAACGCTCTTGTCCAGCTGTGTCCCACAGCTGCAGCCTTACCTGCATGCGTGCACACACACAGACACACATACGCCTTCAGCATAAACTGTAACACCACACACAGGCTATAAGTACACTTCCAAGAGGATAAGCCAGTATCAGCTCATGTGCAGGCTGGCAGAGCACAATAATATCCTGACAAAGAAAAAGTATTAATACTGGCTAAAGTAGATGATCCATGGGTAAAGCTTTGAGTTATTACGGCCAGAAGAGTCAGCACACCAAAGCTGTTACTACCAGAAATAACCTTATGATAATCACGTTAGTGTGTGATGGGAAGCAATAATTAAGCAAATCAAATCAAGGATTAGTCAAAACAGAGAAGAAAGTGGGCTGTTTCTTCTTAAAACCCCAAGTCATCTGCGCATGTATTTAGAAGTGTGAATTTGAAATGAAAATTGAGGTTTCCTACTGTTCGGTCCTCCAGGTACATTGTCTTTGATAGGAAGTCAATTCCAATGGTCGCCTGTGGAGAAGAAAGAACAAAAGAGGGGGAGAAAATCATCAGTAAAAACCCAGACATTAAAATTTAAATGTCTCTCTGCACCATCTGTTGTTCCTAGCAGAGTGAATTTTGTTCAAATACATAAAGCTGTTGAGAAAGGGAAAAAAAGGTAGCCAACAAGCACAGAAATTGAATCAGCATGAAACACTAATTTAATTTGTGCTGCCCTTAGGGCTCAATCCTTCAGACTTGTTATGTACCAAACTTCTGAGAAAGGCGAAGGAGAGAATAATATATTTTCTCTTCTTAAAGAGACTAATAGAGCTGCAATGCTATTTCTGATAATGTTTGAATAAATGGCATGATTCATATTAGGACATAATTCATGCTAAACTAATTTATTGAGTGTTTTTGACCAAAAAGCACTCGCTGGAATAATAGTCAGATGTTAAGTCAACCTACAGAAGAAAAACTGAATTTGTTTTACCATAATAAGTAATCCACCATTACCTCTTTTGTATACCCACTAATCAGCAATGTCATCAATCAATGCTTCTTAATAATTTAAAATGTTTTTAGGTTCTGGATCTGTTCCAGATCTCACCTGATATGTGTTGTCGAAGCTGTCATACATGAATCTAGTGATGAGAGATGTTTTCCCCACTGAAACAGAGCACACACAGGTTGGTTTCAGGTTTAGTCCAGACACATCGATATATGATCTCAATTAACATTATAAAAATATGCTTCATTGATGTGACAACCCCACAGTTATATATGAATATTTAACTAGTGCCTGCTATCCAGCCAATAAAAATGAAAAGAAATGAAGGAGAAAAAAATCCATGACTCACTGGAACAAAATCTGCCCGGTAATTCACCAGAAATATGCCGGAGTTAATATGTGATTATGAATCAATGAATAGCTTTCAATTCAAAGTAAGCAAGCAAAATCTGTCATCTTAAATCTTCTGTTATCAAATGTGTAAATGTTCCTCTTTATCAAAACAATAATATGTATGAAATATATGCCTCTAAACAATACAAATAATTAAACTAAGTTAAAATGTTATTCTATTGAAGGGGTGCAGATAAGCATGTTCTCAACCAAAATCCCAAAGTAATGTTGGGATGTTTATTTTGCATTATGTCTGTATGTTTTGTGCTAATTGTTTATGTATGTTCTTATTTAGTCTTGTTTTCTGTCTGCATTTTCTTCTCCTTCTCTCTCTCCTTTGCATTTCCCGTTCTTTTATTTTGTATTTGTGACACTAGTCATTGCTATAATTGTCCCACACAACCAAAGGTTCACAATTTAAATACAACAAGCATTTCTTTCCTCTTTTATCCTTGAAATAATGTGAGAGGTGACTGCAACAAAAGCACAAACTGTGCCCAGAAATTGACCACGATGACAAAAGAAATGCACAAGACCAGCTGTTAGTGTTCACCAGACTCATGCAGATGGAGACTTGATCTCAGAGGATGAAGGTGAGCCTAGTGATCTCCATTTTTATTTACATCCCTCCCAGCAGCACCATTTTACATCAGACCCGCACATGAGTGAGGACAGGACTTTTTCCAGCAGGGCCTCATGCTCAGTACGCAGACAGCAGTACTCCTGAAGCCAGAGATGGGCAGTGGCCACACCAGGCCTCCTTTCAGCACCGTGGACAGCAACATTGCAGTACAGGCCACGCAAACACACCGCGAGGCTTTTTTAGTCGACACATAGCCCTATCTTAGACATGCACCACACACACACACAGATACTCACATACTGAAGCATAACAATGTAAGACACAAACACCAGCCAGGCTCATATTAGGCCTAATTATGTATTTTTTCTAGTCTTTGTTGGTGTTTTGATGGGATACGGGCTCCACTGCTGCCACTCTGGATGTCTGATGTCTGAACACGTATTTGGGCAGCTTTACAGCGCTAAACCATTATCGATCCGCTCCTCCTGAATTTGTGCCATCACATCAACGCACATACACAGCCGATCACACCCTGAATACATGGATTATTGAATAAATAGACCCGGTATAATATCGTGGCGCTGTCAAGCTCTCGTTTTTTGTTATTTGATTATTTATGGGACAGAAAGAGACTGCGAGGTTTAGAGATGCTACCGACATCGCCAGCCTAGGGTGTGTCCCGAACTGACACATGGGGGACCGCTTATTATCTTCTAAAAAAACAAAACAACAACAACAAAAAAACGATCGAGTGGTGGGGGAAATGTTAAACACTGTCATATAACAGAATAAAGGGTTATTCGTGTCAGAAATAAGCGATGTAAGGGAAATACAGCGTTATCTGGAAAAGGCTGAGCACATTTGTTGGTCACTGCAGCACATCAAAACACCACAATTCACACCGCCTGCTACCAGTTATGGCACTTTGCGGCAACTGAGAAAAAATCCTCTAGGTGATTTATAAGAATTTGGGTTTATATTTGAGGCATTTCTCTTTCTTTTTCTTAATCGGTTAATCAAATTTTCCACAGCTACAGATTGTGCCAGGGGCAACATGGGCGTCGGATATATCAAATACACTAGAAACATCTTCTGGATTCACTTTAAACTTCCCCAAATGATCATGGATTACATACATGGCCCTCGACATATACGCATGTTTGGTAAGGATGACCCAAACCCGCCCGAGCTCTGACTCACCGCTCTGCTCTCCCAAAAACACGAGTTTAAATTTCCTCAGGGGGTTCCCCAAGTCTCCTCCAGCGGACATGGTGGCAGATAAACAGCTCGACTTGGATTATTTTTATATGTTCTTATCGCTCTGTGTCTCGTCCACTGTGGCTGCGCAGGGGGATCCTCCTCTCCTCACAGAATGATGGGAATGCAGCTCAGCATTCTACTGCCAATTTAGGGAGCTTGTGCGCCTGCGCGACCTCACCTACCTCAGTCCCTCACCTTTCTATTGGGCCTGTAACTGAACTATCTTTTTATCTTGGACATAAACTAATTAAAAACGCCCAAGATTTTTAGTTTAGGGTAAATAAGGGGAACTGCTAAAAGACGATTTTAAAAATACATTTATACACTACACAGTAACTTCCGAACACAACGTTTTAGAGTAAAATGTACCTATAAGATATATTCATAATCATTTCGTAAAATGGGATGATGGTATGAATGAAAATGCCCAGCAACAATACCAATAACTAATTCTGAGTTCTAAGTTAATGACCAGTCATGTAAATGACATGTTTGGCAGATCATAACCCATTTAATCATTTTATTAATTTTAGAAACAAAAACACCAGAAATTCACTTGTCACAGCTTCTCTCACGTGAAGATTATAGCTCTGTTATGACAGTGAACTGAATTTATCTGTGTTTGAGACTATTGGAGCAGGGAATCTTACTCTATCCCTGGCATCCTCTTCTGTATCACCAGCCCTCTGCATGTCCTCCTTCACTACATCCATCCACTCCACCTCCAGCTCAGCCTCCTGTCTTTTTGTCAGTCCCACCATCTCCAAACCACATAGCAGGTCTCAGTACCATCTTGTAAACCTTCCCTTTCACTCTTGCTGTCACTCTTGCCGTCTGCCACAAATCACCCCTGACACTCGTTTCCACCCACTTCACCCTGCCTGCACTCTCTTCTTCACCTCTCTTGTGCATTGTCCATTGCTTTGGATGGTTGACCTTCAGGTGTTTAATCTCATCTATCTTCACTATCTCTACTCCTTGCAGCATCACCCTTCCACCTGTCTCCCTCTCATTCACACACATGTACTCTGTCTTGCTTCTACTGACTTTTATTCCTCTTCTCTCCAGTGCATACCTCCACTTTTCCAGACTCTATACCACCTGCTACCTACTCTTACTACAGATCACAATCTGTGTAAATTGTGTAAACTGAAGACAGTAACTAAAGTGTATGAAATTTTTTCTGTCACTCTGTCAGTCTAACAAAATGGGAAAGCACATTTTCTTACATTACTTTGTTTGTATGATAACTACATCTATTTATCAACCAAAATTTCAACACTACTACATCAGTAATGCTTTCCTTACAGAATTTTATTAGTTCAACAAAAATAAACACACCAACATCATTTTGTGCAAAAACATCACGTTTAACCAGAAGATTTAATGTTCAAAATCAAACAGTTCTGCCTCCTTCTCTTTCCAGAAAGCAAAACTGCGGTCGATATATTTACAAATGTCTTCTTTGTAGAAGCATGAGAAGTCTGTGTCACTGCCACGCTCATCCGGAGTAGCACTTTGAACTATAACCTTGGGTACTAAGCTGGAATCTGCCAGCAATAATGATGACGATGGACAGCGGCATGACTTTGATTCGCCAAAGAAGTGAAATTTGATGTCCTCGAAGCCATCGCTCCACTGTCGCCTCCCAGCCTGGATCTCCTGGAGGACAGCCTTGTGGAAGTCCCGCACCTTCTCCCAAGGGAAACTGCCAACATGATCAAAGACTTCGAAGCAAAGGAGATGTCTCATCTTCCTCTCCTCAGCTGACAAATCCTGTTCTAAGATGTGGAAGTAACCCAGCATAAAGAGGTCAAGGGTCAAGCTGTCGTGGCTCACTGCAACACCGTCCACATCTGGCAGGAATTGCTCTGGGGAGTAGGTTACACAAGGAGTTGGATTTTGTGAGACGTTAGAGGAGGAAAAACAGGATTGTGGAGCTTCTCTAAGTTCTAGCTTATTCTTCCAGGAGTTCAGCATTTTGTCCACAGCACCTCGTTGTTGGCAGAACTGAAACATGGCGGGGATTTTCTGCTGGGGCTGTGCGGCTGTCACTCTTCCTGATGCTGCAGCCTGTCCCTGTCTCTGCCCTGCTTCTCTCACTGAAATAGCATATGCAGATTTCTTCCAGTGGCTCAGGAACAGCACTACTATTCGCTCTTTTCTTAAGCTGGTTGTTTCCATTACAGGTGGAGCTTTTTTAGGAATGTCATGCTGGCTGACCTCACATTTGAGGCTTGTGTTGTTTCTACTTGAAGCTCCATCCACTGCCTGGTTCGTCAACCCCCCTCCTTCTTTCATAACCCCAGCAAAGGGATAAATGCCACCAATCTGACCCTCAAAGTTGGATCTGAGGTTTTTAACTGACACTCCAGACTGTTGGATCTCCCTCTCCACCTTCTCCCTTCGTGCTTTGCTGTAGCTAATGCTCTCCAAACGATGGCTAAAATCAGACGCCATCCCTATGTGCGGTATCCTACATACACTGGAGGCCTCAACATGCGCTTCCTCTGACTTGAGACCTGGTTGCACTAATCCCTGTCCCAAATCAATTCCTGAGCTACCTTTTATCTTCTGCAAACCTTTCATCCCTTCCATCATGCCCTCCACTAACCCCATCTCACCATCTTTTTCTGTGGTTTGAGTCAGATTAGCCACCAGGAGAGACATATTCCTGATAATATCTGAGACACGGCTGTACCAGACTGGCAAAGTCAGGTGCATTTTCCCGTCAGAGTCCATCTGCTGTAGGACCTCTTTGTTGAGGGAAATGTTGACAATAGGATCAGGTAAAATTGCCCTTAGCTCCTCAGTCAGCCTGGTCAGCTCCAGCTCATACGCCTGGCAGCGTTTCTGCTGTGAAACAGACTCAATCTGCTGCTGCAGGTACACCAGGTCATCCTCTGTTAGGAGCTCACCAAAGGGCCCCAAGACTGCATTGTGGGCTTGGGAATACTTCCAGCCATCCACTGGCGTGCAGCCATTAGCCATGTCCTGTTACAAGGAACAATGCACCAAGAGATTTCAGCAAGCAGCCTTGAGAGATTATTTAGTTAAGGAAACAGTTCAACAGTTTGGGAATTATGCCTATTTACTTTGTTGTCTTTTGCATACACAGTCCAGTATAACAGCTGAAGAGTACCTGTCTCCTCTGGTCCTCATCATCCTGCAGCCTAACCTGCAGCTGCCGCACCATCACCTGCCGTTTCCACTCTGCTATGGGGCGGCCGGTTTCATCGTGTGTTGGCACCAGGGAGTCGATGTCAGCCAGGATCACGTCGACAATTGGTAACTCCTTTGGCACCCCCTCGCTGTCAAGCTTCTGTCAGCGCTCAATAATGTGAGACAGAGGGACATTGCTGAGCTCCGGCTCTGAAGATAAAATCACTGTAATTAAATCCTCACAAACTGTTTTCCTAATGACTTTTATTCTTTGAAGTTGTGAGGGGATGTCAGTCTCATAAAGTTCACAAAACTGCAACCTGAGCAGATGACTAATTCTGCTTTCAGTGGACACTGGGAAATTCTGATGTCTGACTTGGAAAAAATCAAAGAAAACACCACCAAAAGGCAGATTTCCTACTGGATAACTCAGCTGTGGTTTATGAAAACTGCCTTTGCATAAAATAGAAGCCTACAGAATAAGTACAGTCAGCTCATTTTCTTTTAATGAGTTTAATATCTAAATAAATATCTAGGCTTTGGGCATGAGGGGGTCATAAACTCTGAGGTACAGTATTATTAAGTGGAGCTTGGGATTTCTTAACATACCAAAATCGAGCTATGTAATAATAGGAGTTATAGTTAGTGGACGGCAGTTCTATGCCTGTAGCCATCATGTAGGCATTTAAGAAATATTCCCAAGTTTACCACTATGCTTGGAAGGTGCTTGATTCTTTCAATATGGAAACAGGATGCTCCTCCATCCTTTCCCCAATAGATTAAAGATGTGTTATATTTCTCAAAGTTAGAAAAAAATTGATACACACTCAAAGGGTCCCTACAAACCTTTATGAACATATGGAGCCCCCTCCTAGTTTTCTGATTCATTACAAGAACCTCTTGATGAAGGCCATTGAGCCACCTCTAATGATGTTGTAACTGAGAGCACTTTTTAAAAAAAAAAACTGGTAACTTTGTTTGGACCTTGCAATATATAGTCATCTACTGGGTGATAGTGGGAATGGAAAAGGGATTTAAATTTATGTTTATTTTTTATGAAAATGTACCTCTATATTTGAGTGTACATTAGGATGTCAAGGACAATTTGCAGGTTATGCTCTTGTGGAATAAAATACTTAAAAAATCAATCAAAATTAAAAAAAGAAAGAAAGAAAGAAAGAAATGTTCCCAAGTTCTCATTTCAAAACAAGTAAAGTGAAGGGTTTTCGGCTTGTAGTCTTCATCAGAATCTGATGAATCTGATGAAGGTCACAAGGACTTGGCCATCGTGACATTGGTTTTCTGCACACTGAAATCAAAATAAACATCCAACTGTATTAAATAGGACTCAAAACTATGGACAGGAATCATAACCTCATTAGAACTCATAAGTGTTTAACTGGGCATTGGTTCAGCTCACTGGGTTGTGTAGGCAACCCATATGCCACAAGGCTATTGCAGAGGCTGGGATTTGAATCCACCCCTGGCCATGTGTCTTCCCCCTGCTCTGTCTCCCAAGTTTCCTGTCAACTCTCATATGTCCTGTTATAATAAAGTCTAAAAACGCCCCCACCCATGCACAAAAAATACTTTTAAAAAAGAAAAAGTGTTTACTTACGTACTAAACAGTTAGACATAAGGTCATTTTCTTATAGGCAACTATGCAGTCTAATTTTTTGCAACCACAGTCGCCCCCTGCTGGCCATTAGAAAGAATGCAGTTTAAGGCTTGTTGGTGGCTACCAAAAGCATCTGGTTGAGGTGCAACTTGCTAAGAGACATTTAACCTAATATTAGTGGGGGTGTATGTATACTTTTGAGCATGTGTGGATTAGAGAAAATACAAAATAAATTCAAACATCTGCACCCAGTTCTTTTTTTTAAAAAAGTCATTAAAGATGTATGCTGTACAATCATTCCACCCTGGAAAAGGATCAGTTCAAAGAAACCATTAAAAGCCCAAAATTGCCGTGACATTCATGCCCATTGTGAGTGTATGTAAACTTTTGACCACAACTGTATGTATATACAGTCTGTGAACTTCCACAGTGTTATGTAGAAGAAGTTGGTGTAATTTCCATGTGAAGAAAATCATGATCTGTGAATTATTACTGAGTTTCTTTCAGTAGCCGCTCCCATAGCCTCTGAAATGGGCCCAGCAATTTTGTGGAGCTGTGCCCATGCCTGGCACAGTGGTGCAATTGTTAGAACTGTCACCTCACAGCAAGAAGGCTCGAATCCATTGGTCAGCTGGGGCCTTAATGTGTCTAGCTTATTAACAACTGACCATAGATGTGAATGTGAGCACAAATGGTTGCCTGTGTCTCTGTGTTAGCCCTGTGACAGACTGCAACCTGTCCAGGGTATACCCTGCCTCTCACCCTATGACAGCTGGGATAGGCTCCAGCCTCCAACGACCCTAAATAGGATAAGTGGTTAAGGAAATAGATGGATGTACTCATTCCAGTTTGTCAGCAGCAGCACCAGGGAATCCATTTTTAGACTGAGTTATTGTGTATATAGAGGCAGTGCTCACAAAGGATTTATTGTTATTTTTGAGCGTGAATGGCTGCACAAAAACAAATGTAATGCTTAAGTGTCACATTTTTAAAATCAAGAGCAGTACACTACATAACATTGTGCCAGCCAGCTCACCGTTTGCCCAGTGAAGACCGCAGTGAAGCCGGCATGTCTCAGGGACTTAACAGACTTCATCTGAGAGAACAGCGTGAGGTCCCTCTCTGGAGGCCTCAGATGATTGAATGATGTCACCACTGTAAACAAGTACACAAACATTAAGTTTTAAAATTATTCTCCATATTTACATATATCTGTATCTGAAATACTGTGTTAACTGCAGATAGCTATGTGTGGTCATGAGTATAAGAAAAGAACGGTAATATGGCTGTCAATTAAACATGTAATGTCTGTATTTACATATTCTAACATTACTTCAACATGTATATAAATAAATGCAAATATGTGGGCTGTGTTAATCACCTGATGATGCCACCTGCACATGCTGAATGGAGCCTGTGGTGTGGTGTTTTGAAGTGACAGCAGGGGTCATAGAGGAAGAGGTCACAGGAAGCGGGGCCGGGTGGCGAGGGAGGGGGGGCACCTCCTTCACTGGCTGCTGGGGACACAGACGCAGCAGGGATGAGCAATGCTTGAAGGGGCAGTTCGCCACATGTAGAGACATGCTTTCACAGTAAATTTGATTTTTTTTTTTTTGCTTTGATTTAAAGAAACAATATCTTCAAAAAAAGGAAGCATAGCGTGCGCAACTTTCCAGTGTTCAGTCACTTCACCAGATTATTAAGAATTGCTCCAAGTCTCAAGAGAGATATTACAACATGCACTTTTTAAATTTTGCCATAGCAGATGAACATAAATGCTTCTTTTCAATAATGTTTACCACACTTTGCAGCATCTAGTGACTTTGTTAGCCAGTGACTGCTCTTAAAAACACTGTGCATGTTTGTTCTGAGAGAAAAACCTTTATTTTAGCCCCTACACTGATGACTGGTCACCTTGCTGTTCTCCATGTTGATTCTGCTCATTCACTGCATGCAGGATCTCCTTTTTCTGAAAATGACATGGGTAGATACAGAACAGATAAAACCAGCAATGCAGTGCAGAAATGTGACACAGACCACACAACAGCGAATGGCTCCAAAGTAATCTGCTAAAAGACAGAGACCTCCTAAAGGCACACACACACACACATTCAGAGTTAATGTAAAGACACAGGCCGCAGCTCGTAGTACTTGGAGCTAAAACAATAGGCGGTGAAACTGGAAACTGGTCAGTGAATGTAGCGTAGCCCACACAGAGTGCAGGAGAAAGCATGTTAGAGTTGGGAGAGACATGATATCCTACTTCAGGTAACCTTTCTTATTCAAGGGATTTTTTTTACAAGCTTCATGCCATCCAATACCCTAAATACTACATAGACAGCTACAATGTTTGTATACTGTGAAAACACAGAGTGGCTTTTACAGTGATAAACCTTCAGTGGTAACTAAAGGTTTTGTAAAATACTCATACTTAAAAACTATTTTTATCCTTTAATAGCTGTTTGCATATGTATTGAATTTAGTGCATTTACCAATATCTTAATTCCTTTAATACTAATATTGTGTTGCAACTTTCAGCAGTTTATGATTGTGATTGCTGTATATCTTTGTCACCACACTTGTGCAAAACAAACAAAACAAGAAATTCTCGATTTGGGATTTCTCATCAAAGGTTAAATACAGTCAGTATCTGTATCATTACAGAAAAAAATGTAGTCAGAAAGTTGTCACACTCTTATTATACACAAGTTCTCTCTAATTTTCTGTTGTATTAATCAGCATAAGGACTGTCTTCCAATCCTTTGTAATCTAGAATGCATAGCATACTTACGATATAGTCCTGATGGTCCAGTAATGTGACACAAGATGAGTGCCTTGAGTTTTTTAAAATAATGATAATATAAAAATAATGACACAGAAAATCCAGAAAACGATGATTGTCTCTTCACCTAGTACCTGCCAATAAATAGAAAGACCAAGGAACAACATCACCTGGACCCACAACTCAGATGGGGGTCCTTCTTGGTGTGCATAATTAAAGCAGTGGGATAGGGTGACCTGGACCTGGAAGTAGCCTATAGAGTGATGGCTCTGTGAATGTACAGTTGTGGTCAGAAGTTTACATACACTCATCATGGGCATGAATGTCATGGTAATTTTGAGCTTCAAATGGTTTCTTTAAACTGTTCTTATTCCAGGGCGGCATGATTGTACAGGAACTTCTTTCTTCATCAGCAACCTCTCAGTCCATGGTGGACAGTGACGCTGGTGTTCCAGCAGGCTTGAGCCTTGGTGGTTTTTTTCTAACACTTTGTTAACATTGGTAGGCTCACTTTATTTTTACTATGTTTTACTTACCTCGTAGACTTATTGTTGATCTTCCACTGTTGATGCTTTCTTCTTGAAGTGAGGGTCAATATATCAAGCCAACACAGGGCTGTTACCATATCAGATCTTCACTACACAGTTATTGTTACTAAAATAATTCACACATTTTGGGGAGAGGATGATCACATTAATCTTTAACATTCTTTATTTTGTTTCTCTCTCTTGTTTTCCTTTAACAAAATAATTAAACTTGAAATATAAGTGCATGGAGATAGACATGGTGCCATGGTCGTGGGTTTTTACTGAGCTTTGATTCCTGTTTTGATTTTATTGATATTCTCTCTTCTCTCACTAATGTTCTTATAGTCCCGGTATCCCCAGTGTGTCCCTGTGTTTGCCCCCTCTGTGTTGTCTATGGGTTAGTGCTTTGTGTGTCCCCTTATCTCTGTTGTCATGTTTAATGTTGGCCTGCATGTCTTGGTTGGTTATTTCCTTTTTTTTACTTTGATTGTTGGTTTTCTCATACTTTGTCTTCTTTCTAGTCCTCTGTGAGTGTCTGCCCCACCTTCATTGTTTTCACCTGCTGATCAAGCCTCTGTGTATGTTTTGTCCTGCTTACCCCCCTTTCTTTGTCGGGTCATCTGATGTGTTGCCCTGTCTATACTGTGGAAATTTATGTTCCTGCTTGTTTTTGGATGTCTGCTTTGAGCTTTTTTACTTTTGGATTTTGAATCAGCCAAAACAAAGGCTTGTTTTTTTATTTTAATTTCATCTGCCTCATAGTCCTGCATTTGTGTCCCCTGTCCTGATTCCGGACAGATGGAGAAAGGGTCTGTAACCATACTTGTACTAAAGCCTACAAAAAATGTATGTTCTATGATTATCTATGATATTACCATATATGTATAAGTAATGTAATTCTTATATTTCATTTTGTAAATATCAAGGTTACAGTGCAAATAATGTAAAACTCCTACTGTATATAGACTTTTGTGAATCAAGTTATCAAGTTTTATGAGATAGTAGTTTCAACTCCATTTTATTGTCTCTTATCTTTCAGCGTTTCTAATCATTTTTTTTAAAGTTGTTATCCAGGACTATTTTTACACTTTTACAGCTTAATTAACCAGGTGCTGTCTTTAAACTTTATTGGAGGTGTATTACTGCAAAGCTGTGCATACACAGTACATATATGGTGGCATGAAGATATAGAAAGAGAACCACAACATAACGCAACACATAGGTACCTGCAGTACCTTTCCAAACATACTGGTCAGTGCTTGATGACAGGCATCAGCCCCCAGTCCAGTCCAGGGCCTTTGTGTAAAGCCCAGTTTTCCTGCCTCTGTTATTAGGGGATTAACCTGACTGGCCCTGCTGCAGCAGAGCACATGGTAAGTACATGATCAATAATGGAAGGCTGCACAAAGGCAGCCTCACACAGGCATGCAGATGTGCCCACCCTGAGCAAAAGTACAAACTGTTATGCAACCGAACATGAGAAGAGCTTTATGATAATGTTGTCCATTTATCAGGTTGCACTGTTAGCAAAAAGTAAGAACAGTTATATACATGTACTATATACAGTTATATACAGTATATAGTACATGCCATTCAGAAAAGTATGATGTGCTGCGGACAAGTAAAGGAAACTGAAATTGAATGACCCACTAGACTGGTATGCTTCGGCCTTTTAAGTTTACTGCTTATTTTGTGAACAAAAAAAGTGTGAACCAATACTCAATCAATACTGATAGAAAGTGATATTTTTAGATGAAAGGCTGCTGGAAATTAATCAGCTGCAGTACTGTACAAAAGTTTTAAGCCACCCCTCATTTCCTTATACTGTATGTTGCTAGGAAAATGGGGAATAGGTTATTGAAACATGAAAACATACATGGAAATACAGTATTTAAGTTAAAAACAGAGTTTGCCCAGTTCTAACGAGCTTGAAAATCAATATTTGGTATGACCACCTTTATTCTTCAACAGTCTGAACTCTCTTAGACAGCTTTCTTGTCATTCCTTTAAGTAGTCTTCAGGAATAGTTCTCCAGGCTTCTTGAAGGACATTCAAAGCTCTTCTTTGGATGTTTCTGCCTTTTATTCTCTTCTCTGTCAACATGATCCCACTCTGCTTCAATAATGCTGAGGTCCAGACTCTGGAGAGACCAATCCATGACTGATAGTGTTCCATTGTGTGTTTTTCTATCGAGGTATGATTTTACTGCATTGGCAGTGTGTTTGGGATCATTGTTATGCTGAAACATGAAACCGTTCCCAATCAGACACTTTCCAGATGGTATTGCATGGTGGATCAAAATCTGACAATACATTTGTGTTCATCCTTACATTAATTTTGAGAAGATCCCCAACACTACTGGCTGAAATGCAGCACCAGACCATGACAGAGCCTCCACTGTGTTTTACAGATGACTGTAGACACTCACTGTTGTACCTCTTTCCTGACCTCCTCCATACATAGTGATGATGATTTGAACCAAAATTTTCAATTTTGGATTCACCACTCCATTAGACCTGTTACCAGTTCTTTGGCATACCTCAGCATTTTCTCCCCGTTTCCCTTTCTTAAGAATGGCTTCTTGACAGCCACCCTTCCATTGAGACTGTTTCAGATGAGGCTTCAGCAAAAAGTAGATGGATCAACTCCCTGAAAAACCTTCAGTTGATCCAAAATGCTGCAGCGAGAGTACTGACAGGGACTAGAAAGAGAGAGCATATTTCTCCCATACTGGCTTCTCCTCATTGGCTCCCTGTTAAATCCAGAATCAAATTTAAAATCCTTCTCCTCACATACAAGGTCTTGAATAATCAGGCCCCATCTTAGTGTGTTTCTCCTTCTCTCACCTCTTTTCACTCACCATGTGTTTATACACCACTCTGCATTTAATCATGAGTTATTATTAATCTCTGGCTCTCTTCCACAGTGTGTCTTTTGTCCTGTCTTCCTCCCCTCACCCCCAGCTGGTCGTGGCAGATGGCTGCCCCTCCCTGAGCCTGGTTCTGATGGAGGTTTTGTCCTGTTAAAAGGGAGTTTTTCTTTCCCACTGTCGCCAAGTGCTCAGTAGGGGATCATAGGGGATCATCTGATTGTTGGACTTTTCTCTGTATTATTGTAGGGTCTTTACCTTACAATATAAAGTGCCTTGAGGCAACTTGTTGTGATTTGGCACTATTTGAATTGAATTGAATTGAATTGAATATATCAGTGTTTAAGATCAGTTATGTATTCACTGTATAAATTTATTTAGTATGACAGCAGAAACTGATTAAAATGTCATACTATAGATTGAGCCATTCTTTCTCAAACTGTAAAAACTGTAATGTTTGGGCATTTTAGCTTGATACTGAATATCAGATATGAACAGTATATATATGCCTATCTCAGGGTATAACATAGCATTAGTTGTATGTACTGTAAGACGCTTCAGAGGAGGTAAGATTCTTTTAGCTAATGATTTTTTCCTATGTTTAACCTATATGTAAAGTACAGTGTGGATTGGTGTGTAATTGGAAAATAAAAGCTGTGAGGAAAATTTCATTTCTCATTTCTTAAACATCTCTCATATAGCCCAAAGGCTTAGGATTGGATAGATGACAGTGATGAAGTGTTACCACTATAATTATCATCTCCTACAGCACATTGTAACCTGATATTCAAATAATATCCGAGTGGGACTTTCCACAGAGTCAACAGCACAGGGCCAAGAATAGATCTTAGAGGAACTCCACACTCAACTACTGATTTAAACTGTGCACAACAATCAAACACGAGATTCAAATGTGGCATAAATTTTTCAACACATTTATTTATTTGCTTCATTTTTTTTCTTGACAACTTTTGTTATGTGTCCACAAACATGAGAAAGAACTCCAGAACACTCAAAAGATAAACGTGAGCACTGAGTTTAAGACTTTATCACAGGCTGCGACCTGTTTCTGCTTCTCTCAAGGAACTCAGAGCAAGAGCACAGACCTGGGATCGTGTACATGGTCCACGACAACCACCTCACTCACACTGAGCCGAGAGGTCCAAAACTGCTTCTTGATCAGCACTCTGTACTCTGCAGTGACACTTAACAAAGCAGCAGGTCAGTTATTCTTATTCATCATGGTATACAGAGTAAAAGAGAGTTAATATCATCTGTGTAATGAGACCCAACACAGAAATCTCCATTTATATACAAGACAGAGCCAAGAGGAAGGTTTCCAGTTAATCATTACAGGGATCATGGATGACATACTTTACAAGCAGCACTTTTAGGAGTGGAAAGCTGTTGTCATTAGCAAGCGGTAAGGCAGGAGAGAGGGGACAGAGGAAGATAAGTGGACCTGCATGCTTCGATCCAGAGCTGTGACAGCTAAAAAAACAGCCGAAGGAAAAAAAATGATCGACTCATGTACCTTTCAACAATTACTGGCCAGCACACTAAAACTACCTCACAAAGTGTTTCTTAACATGGCACTCTTCAACGGTTAGGATTGGAAGCCTTTAAAGTCAAATGCCAATTGTAATAGGTAATTTTTTTGTGCATTGACTACCTCAGTGTATATATATATATTTTAAAAATCCTCTCATTTTATTCTAAATGCATGATACAAAATCATATTAAATAAAGATGCGTTGTGCGTAAGTGCATTATTTTTTAAAAACATAATTTATGCTTCGATACTTTACAAATAAAACTTTCCATTTGTCTTCTGTACCAGCAGACAACATAGGCTAAATATCTTTAAGAGTTTTACCCAACACATTCAGCAATAAATAAACTCAATTAACTCCTTGCTCACAGGCAGAATACCATTTAAAAGAAATCCAAAGTGGCAAAAAAATAAAACTTAAATGCAAAATTTAACTGGAGACAGCCAGATTTTCTACATAGTTCCGCATCATTTAGGCTGCATTGCTCAACAGGTTGGCTGGCCTGTGGCACACAGAGTCCTGAATTCTGCTCACAGACTGTAGAAAACTGATCATTAGCATTCAGATGGAAATGGGACAGGCAGACCGGCTGGCTGACCGGGCCTGTGGTGAATGCATTATAGGTCTACCTCAGTAAATATGACCCAGTGTTGTCACTCTTGCATCACAGGATAAAGTTTTTTTTTTTTTTTTCATTTCAAACACTGATTTCAA
The DNA here is from genome assembly GCA_015108495.1 of Heterochromis multidens. Lineage (NCBI taxonomy): Eukaryota > Metazoa > Chordata > Actinopteri > Cichliformes > Cichlidae > Heterochromis > Heterochromis multidens. The sequence continues at coordinate 42,185 of VUQS01075460.1, forward strand.
AGCTACATTAACGACAGATAATAAAAGACCTACAAACCATTCCTTGACGTGAAAGTCATGACAACATCAAGTTAATCATACTGTACTGGTTTCCGACACAAGCATCAGGCTGTCAAATACCGAGCAGCTACAGTACAAAAGCTGACAGGGAGACTGCTGTCAAAGGCAACATTTACAGTCTGTTACAGGCTATACCTATATGCTATAGAGGATCATTGATAATATTGACTCTCCAAAACATTGATATACATAATGAAAATAAATTTAAAAAAAGATCAATAGCATTTACTATTACTTTACATAAAAGCTAATCATTGATGCATGTAAGTAACTTTATTTAGCATTGATGCTAAAGACGAGGATAAGGAGGGAAAGAAAAGAGAGGTGAAAAAAGGGAGGCACTATCTGGTGCTAGGACAACGCTCTCGTCCACTCAAAGCAACCACCCTGGACAGACTGCAGGTCCATGCTCGATTACAACTTTGTCCTTTCTATTGAGCTACAAGAGGAGTCTTCACTAGTAAACTTATCAAATGGAGCAACTCCGCTGACCAATAAAAATAAAAATGACAACCACACACAGTACAGTTGTCCTCCCAGTTTTTGTCATACAGTAGGTCAATTCAGGTGTGATTGATTGGTTAAAATAGTGTAACATTTTGGGAAATTCACCTTTTTTGCTTTCTTGCCAGAATTGTGAAAGTTATATTTATTACGTATATGAAAATGGTCCCCAAGGGAGGGAAAATCACCGATTCAAGAGTGCCAACAGAAACACACTGATGTGAGATTGATACAAGTCTTCCTTTATCATGAAGATGAAGCCATAAGATGATCAACTCAAGCAACAAAATCCAGCTACCAGCACCTCTAAAGCTCACTAATTTGAGTTATACTGCATGACGCTTGCAGCTATTTATGCAAGAATTAGTCATGCGTTAAACAAGCGTTTTGCCAAGCTAGGCTAAAAAATCTGCTGGCTTCAGGTTTGTAAGTGCGCTTTCAATCTTCTCATCTGACTCTCAGCAGGAAATGTATTTTCCCAAAATGTCAAACTATTCGTTTAAAATCCCAATTTAAAAAAAAACAACTGTCTGCTAACACAACTGCACAGTGGGTGAAACAATTACAACAAGAGAAAGAAAGCTTTGGTTAAAATAACAGAGTAAATGATACAAGACATTAACTCAATAAAGTGCCATGCAACAAAACTGTCAGTGGTCCTGTCACAATAAATTACAGTGCAGAGAACTTACAACAGCAACATTTAACATTTTCCTTCAGGGTTATACCTGCAAGGGATTATGTAGAAAAAATAATAATAAAGGAAGAAAGAAGCACGTATCAATAACATGTGTTATCTCTCCTGATCGCATCGTCTTAGTCTAGCCAATGAACTCATGTTTTCATAGAACCAGATTTTTTTTAAAAAGACACAGAAACAACAGCTTAAATCCCTCCTCATGCTACTTCAGGGTTAAAATGATGAGCAACAGCAATGATGAATCTCTGCTATCTGAAACCTCTTCAGTGAAACAAATACTCTATGCTGCAGAGCATCAAGCCAATTCAAACTGAGGTAATGTACATTATATGTATGGTGGATGGAAATGGAGCTATCATCGCTGCACTTAACACACCTACACAGAGAAAACATCCAATAAGATGTTTTTATTTTTCCCTTTCACTTGATGCCGTTAATGGTTGATGTTCAATGTCTGCTTCACAGCTGAGACTTAACTCTTTACTGGAGACTGGCAGCCTCACAGATGACACATCTACAGGAAACATGAAAACTAATCAGAACTAGTCCCAGCGCCCAGCAGAGGTAAGTTACCTAACGGGTTTGGGTAGTTAAGATTTTCTTAGGTATTCTTCTAAAGGTCAGAAGGGAGCACACCATGCAGGATTAGTGTGGTGGTGACAGCAAAAACAGACAAAGAATGCTTTTGTCGGGTTTGAGGATGAGCGAGTGAGTGATTTTTGGGACTGGGGCGGTCATCACATAGAGGGATATTTAAATGGTTCTATGTGTAAGTTTGCTATATGGTCTATGCTTGATAAAGCAGGATGTTGAGCTGAGCTTTTAGATTGTATGGTTTTGTTTGTTGTTTTTCCGCCGGGCTGCTTGAACTCTCACATCCGCTGAGCCGATGGGTACGACTGGACTGACTTTCTTCTGGAGAGTTTTGACCTGACAGTGGAGAGTAAGAACATGTGAGACAGGAAAGATACATAAAGGAAAAAATTGCATTTTATTCATCTGAAAAGCAATTATAATAATAGGATTTATTTTTAGGGAATAATTGATAATTTCCTGAAGAAAAAAGAATTAAAATGTTTTAACTTTGCTGTGGGTGTGTGAAAGTGGTCAAAATATAAACTGCGGGTCCAGGGGTTTACTCATCAATGTCTCTTTTCTCTCACCCAACAATCAAAATCATTAAGGGGCAGGATTTGTCTTATCAACGCTGTCAATAATGTTAGACTGAAACTGATCCTGGCTGTTGTGCACAGCCCACCGATTCAAGAGCTAACCCCGAAGAAGCTGTTTCTTGTGCTCTGAAAATGAGGTAATCATGCTTCAGATGCAAAATCAGCTGCCTGTGTACACAGAAACTATACAGAAGACACTTCACCAGTTGTTCACTATGACTGGTATGAATCTCTTTCTTTCAAACTGCACAGTACTTTAATCTAGCCAGATGGGAGCAGACTAAAAAACAAAATGGATTTTTATTGTGTGGATATGAATGGTCAGAAATCCAGAATTTGGAGTGGTGTTAATCAAAGTGTCTCAGTACATCTATTATGGATGATTTCCAATCTCAGGGAAACGTCAGGGAACGTCACTAAACGGTCTGCTACTTATATAGCCGACCATTTTCTTACTACAAGCCCCATTCATACACGTGCTTTTTTCCTAAGTCTAAGCACTTTTTTTAACCTAATGTTCACACACTCACACTCCTATGGATGCACTGGGGGAAACTTGGGCTTCAGTATCTTGCCCAAGGTCAGCGTGGAGGTTGAAGGAGCCAGGGATGATGTAATGAGTTGTTGCCATGTCATTGGCTGATTAGATATTTGCTTTAAAGAACAAGGAGCGACCTTCCGATTAGTAGACGACCCGCTCTACCTCTTGAGCCATTCCACTAGATAGTTCTGTTTCACTAAATATGTAATTTTATTTTAATAATGTATTTTTTCTTAATTTGCTTTAATTGTTATAAAGTACTGGATATTTTCACATCTTTAGAAATAACAAAAAGACAAGAAGAAAAAGAAGAACTTTTATCTTCGCTATGGCAATAATTGGTGATGATGTGATGGCACATCATCTCCGGTCGCTCTGGAAAAATGTGTATTCCTTGACTCGAAGTTGCTGGCTGTCACCAGGTGAAATAAGTCACAAAGAGGGTGCTGCACCAAAAACCTCCTTGTGGTTGTTTTGGTCATTAGCAGATTGCTGCGATTGCCTGTAGTTTTCATGGAAGACGCTAACTTGTCTGCAAACACTCGCTAACTAACCAATGAGCGTTGGTGAAACTTGGAACCGTTAGACCGTTTGCCTCCAAAGCAGTCGTACCAACACGTTTCAAAAGACGCAACTTTTACAGTGAAGGTGAACTGTCTCTGCTTCACAGTTTTACTACCACTTGGCAAATAGTTGGCAAGTATTTGCAGGCAACTTGGAGTCTTCCATGCAAACTATGGGTGACCACAGCAATCTACCAGCGATGTCCAGCAGCCACTTCCAATTGGACAAGGAATACTCATTTTTCCTTAGCGACCAGTGGTTGCCAGGCAATCACTGACAGTCTCAAGGCCTGTGTGACTGAACCCTTAGTAAATCAATTTGGATGCTTTACAGATTCTCCACCACTCACCTGATGGTGCCTGCTAACAGAGGGTTAAAAGCATACAGCCAGTCATGCATCTCTTTGTCATTGGCAGCCTGCAGCAGTATCCCACGATGCTCAGTGCACACAGCAAATGTGTTCGGAGTCTGAAGATAGGAAATACCCTGGGGTTACTAAACTTCATTCAGATTCATTGGTTTAATGGTCATATGTGTTTTCTGCAGTAAGTTTCACCACTGAACTGAAGCATACCCGCAGTAATGTCTGTTTGTCTTCGCTGTATTCCACCTTTGCAGATGACAGGTTGATGATGGCTCTCTCGACGCTGTCCCTCTCGCTGCGATACAGGTACACGTAGGGCCGGCGCACCACCACGTAACGCTTCACCCAGCCGCTGGTGTGAGGCTCCAGAAAGTGCAGGTAGCCCTTCTTTGACACAATAGGACTGCACATGTTGGAAGAAATACAAATGAATAATTGTCCCATGATTTGAATACTTAGAAAAACGATCTGGAGCATCTCCTGCCATGTGATTGCAGTTGGTAGTGTATTAAACATATCAAGCGTGATCTGACCTGACACGAATCTCCTGTATGTCGGGAACAAAGGTGCATCCTCTGAGAACCTTCTTTCTGTCCACGGGGCTGTACGGGTCCAGGTCCGGTGTGGATGCTCCTGAACTGGGATCCGTGTGTCTACACAACGTGAACATGTTCACACTGCGTCAAAAAGGGAACAAGGTTCAACTAACAAAACTAACTTCAAAAGAGTGCGTTTCAAAGACATTTCTTAGTCCTAATTTCAAAACATGTTTGCAATGTGTAACAAAACAACCAGGTGTATAGCTGTGAGCGAATTAATTCCTCTGCCAAAGTGGAAAACCTAGAGTGTGGTTTCAGTGCACTTTTTCTGACAGCAAAGTTGTGCATAAATTACAAAGCTGAATTTCAAAAAACTTGGCAGGGAGGTGGAGAAAAAAAATGTATATTCTGATGTGGATCTGGATCACTGTCTTTAAAACTGTGAACTGAGAACGTCTCTCTCTGTGTACCACTCTAGTATTAAGATTAAAATCTTAAAACACAGACACACTACATACACTCACTGGACACTTTATTAGGTACACCTTGCTAGTACTGGGTTGGGCCCTGTTTTGCCTTCAGAGCTGCCTTAATTCTTTGTGGCATAGACTGAACAAGGTGCTGGAAACATTCCTCAAAGATTTTGGTCCATGTTGACATGACAGCATCACACAATTGCTGCAGAGTCGTTGGCTGTACACCCATGATGTGAATCTCCTGTTCCAGCACATCCCAAAGGTGCTCTACTGGACTGAGATCTGGTGATTGTGGCACCAGCACCAACAGAAATCATCTTACTTCCCCATTCAGATGCTTGGTTTGAAATTCAGCAGGTCGTCTTGACCATGTCAAGAAAGAGTTGTTGCCAAGTCACTGGCTGATTAGATATTTGCTCCAAAGAGCAGTCGAACAGGTGTACCTAGCAAAGTGGCCGGTGAGTGTACATAACGTCTTCTGAATCCAAATGATGAGAATACAGTAAAACCTCTTAATTATGTTACCGAGTTATGTTAAATGCTGAAACTGTCAGAGTTTTGCCAAAAAAGGTCCACTGCATGATGTTTGAAGTGTTCATCTGTATAACATCTGTAATAATCTGTAATAATCTATAATCAAGCCTACACCAAATTCCTGAAAAGCTTTAATATATCCATGTCTGAACACATTAGGGTATGCATGTTTCGAAAAGATCTGCTGTTTGAAGAAAAAGAAACAAATTCTGCATTTACAGAATTAACAACAGCACTTTGCTTTTACTAATATCACCTGGCTACACTTGAAATGCACTGCTCACTGAACAACAGACCATAAAGCGAGTAAGAATCTGTATTCAAAATCGTGCTTTTTTCCTCACCTAATGTCATAATGTCCCTCGACCAGTGAGGGGCAGGTAGAGGAGGGGGTGAGCGTGCTCAGTGTAGAAGAGGATGACTCCCTCATGAGAGATGCAGACATCTCAGAAAGCTAAAACACACCCACACACACAGAAACCAGAATAACAACAAGGACACACAAGACAAGAGAGACAAACACAGACAAAACAATGCAGCAAACAATTAAGCACGAACAACACAGACATGCATTCAGAGAACAGCTTCATCAGTTTGTCATCTTCTAGCAATGTACTACAGAACAAGCACTGTAGTATAAATCCTCAGTATGTCTAAGAGCCCCTCGTTGATGTTAAAGAGGACATGCAGGAATGTTATTAAGTTAGTGGAGGCCTCATAGTGTCTAAGAAGAAGGGACAGAGAGGGGTGAGGAAAGTAGGAGGGGATACTTGGTGTAACAGAGTAATCAGTAGACCTGTGTCAATACTGAAAAAATGGTTGTCATATTAGGCATGTTTTATCAAGCAACTATCTATGGGTAATGTTTAACCCAGGTCTGCTGGGTGGTTATAAAGACAGAAGAAAACTAAGAAGTATGAAATTCTTTGCAATAAGGAAGAGTGAAGTGTTTAAAAAAAGGACGAAAGCATGAACAGATGCAATAGCAGGGAGTGACGGGAAAGAAGGAGAGTGGGGCTTAAATATTTAGTCAAGGTAAAGCTGTAAACATTAGGAAGGACTAATGGACTGGGTTATAGAGGGCCTAGGCTGGGGCTCACCTTGCTCTCACTGGCACTGCTGCTCACCTGGCTGTACTCCCTGTTGAAGGTGTGCATCAGCAGACGCAGACACTGGAAAGTGAAAAACATTAGATTTTTTTAAAAGCTGAATGAACCTGTGTGTAAAAAAAAACACTGATAAACTAAGGTGTAATTTAGAGATGTGGAGACCAGCAGTCACCTTAGCAGCCAGCTCCCTCTGCCTCTGGTTGGGGCTGTCCGGGGCAGGGCTGCTGCTGGGGCTGTGGCTGAGGACGGGACTCTTTGCAAAGTCGCTGATGTCGCTGCTCTTGTAGAGTGCATCCTGTCCCGCATGCAGAGTCGCTTCCAGCTTCTCCCTCAGCAGCAAGTAGTGCCTGGTCTTTTCCACCTTTAAAATAAAAAGAAGAGAATTTAACTTCACTGGTTGCTGCCTCAAAGGCAAAGCCCAGCAGACATTTATTTAGTATGTGTCATTTCAAGTAGGCAGTACAAAAGATGATCTCCATTGCTGACACACTGACGCACATTCTCCTGACACTTTGCTAAATGAAAGCATCACTTCCTGGCTTGTTTTTACTGTGTTCTACAAGAATCTCTGTATAATGCTTCAACTAGATTTGAATGCATTTTGACTATTGCAATTACATATTTTTATTGAGAAAAACATGCACAGATTTTTTCTCAAGTGGATGTTTCCCTGCAATCTGAGAAATAAGTTTGGATAGACTGTGTGTACTCACACTACTCACTACTCATTAAGCTCATTGCTCCAAGTGCACAGTAATAACTGCAGGCAGCTCAAATGCAGCTATACACATTTTTATGAATTGTATTAACACTTCAAAATTAACCTGAAATTCAAGGAAAGAGAAACAAAAACAAGAGTTTGGGAAGCAAGAAGAATGTTCCTTCACCATTCTTAATAAATGAATGTTCCCAGGATTGAGGAGATTTGAAAGGAGACAAGTTATGTCATCATGAAATTTTGTTGCTGTCCTCAGGACACTATGAATTCAACTGAAATCTAATTGTAGATTAATTACAGTACTGAGTCTTGACCCACTGCCACTGGCTGAAATGCAGCCCCAAACCATGACAGAGGCTCCACCATGTTTTACAGATGACTGTAGACACTCACTGTTGTACCTCTCTCCTGACCTCCTTTGTACATATTGATGAGAATTTGAACCAAAATGTTCAATTTTGGATTCATCACTCCATTAGACCTTCCACTGAGACCATTTCTGTTTAGGCTTCAGTGAACAGTAGATGGACCAACTGAAGATCCAGATGCATCTCTCAGGTCCTGTGTCAGGTCTTTGCTGGATTTTTTTTTCCTATTTCTTAAGGACATGACTGTAGATCATCCACTGTAGATAGTTGTTTTAGGTCTACCACTTCTTCTTTTGTCCTCCACTCCAAATTTTTTGAAGAATACACTGCACACCATGCCGAGAAGTTTTCAGATAGTAGCTCTTTGGGAATCATGTTGTTGGTGCAAAAGTACATTTTTCATAGATTCAGCTTAAGAAATGGGAACAAATTATGTGCTTCTGTGACAGGCTGCTAGTAAGAAAGTGCCTAAAGATACAATTTAAAATTGGTTCCCAAGTTGTCTGTTATGTGCAGACAAAACACTGGTTCATCCCCTGAGTTAGGTGCCTTTTTTATGCTTGAGTGATTCATAGATCAGTGTTAAGTGGCTTAACAAACAAAAAGACAATCCTTTGAGAATGGTCAAGTACAAAGACTGGACTGAAAATGAATGAAAAAGCAGCCAATGTCCAAAGAAAAACTTTGAAAGACCTTCAGAAAGCCTGGAGAACTACTGATCAAGATCACTTTAAAACATGACAAGAAAGTCTGACCCCTTGAAAGCAAAATATAAAGAAATGAGGTGTGGCTCAAGACTTTTGAACAGTAGTATATATGAATCCCTGAGTGGCGTAAGACCAGACTATTATAATATTAGAACTATAATAATAAACTATAATGTAATTCCAGTAAGCTGACCTCCTGCAGTAAGCTGAGCTTCTCCAGCTCCCACTGGTGGTCGAGGATGAGGCTGTCACTGCGAGGCCTCCATCCAGCCAGGTTCTCCTCTCCTCGGACGTAAGCCACTGAGGTGTCCAGCACACGCCTGCGACGGCGCTGCATGCCTGACAAAGAAGAACAGAAGTGTCCCAAAATTTAGTATGACAAAAAACAAACAAGTTTAACAAATGTTTTTGTTATTTTCACGAATTATTTTGATGTTTCTTTTAATTCTGCTTCACCTGGACTTCCATTGTCGGCCACATGGCAGAGAGTGATTTCATAGACTCCAGTGACACGGTTACTGAGAAGAGAAAGGAGAACACAGCCTGTCATATATTTAGCTCTCACAGTTTGAATCATTTAACAACTAAGAATGTCTAAATCTATAAATCTGTACCTCTCGGAGGGCCGGAGGCAGCCAGTGCTGAAGAGGTTTCTGATGGAGCGGGATGCCGGCAGCTTTGTGTCACGGGAGTAAAACACCATGCAGAAGTCTTTGGTGATAACCGTCGGCTGAGTACAGTTCTCCATCTAGGCAAAATATACAAAACATTAATAAACCACTTTCCTCAACAGGGGTTACAACAAGGCAAAATTGATCTCAAGTTTTTAAAAATATGGTAAGAGGTATTAAAACACTCCCTCACCTCTAGATAAGTAGAGAGGGTGATGTAGATCTTCTCCCCATAGGGAGTGACTCTGTTCAGAAGCAGAGAGTTGTGCATGGAGCTGTCCCATGCCGCCTCGAATCGGTAGAAAGTTCTACAGTGAAAAAAACAGCATCTATCATCCATTTGTGCAGTTTGGGGGGG
>VUQS01075460.1:51589-79558 GCA_015108495.1 Heterochromis multidens
CGCTGGCTGAATGGGGGTCTGCCACTGCATGAAAAGCTGAATGAACGAATGCAGCATTTTGTTATCAGAAACAGAGATGGAAAAAACATTATACCTATGATCAACTCCCAGGGAGACGCTGCCATTAGCAAAGAGAAACAAGGCAAGTTATAAACTTTTCACTGCAGCTGTTAAAAATTTAAACTCAGCAAACAAAACTGATCTGTGCAAAGTGAAAAATGCTTTGAAGGAGCACTAGAAAAAGGCTGTAAAACAGTGCATGAAAAAGCTTCCCATCGGCCTATATGGGTTTGTTAAATTAAATCAAGAAAGTGCTGTTGAATATCAAATTAATAAATGTACAAAAGGGGAAAAAAATTCATACTTGTCATCATGTTTTGGCCAGAAGTATCCAGAGGAAAGGATGTTGAGGGAAAGGATGTTGGGGTCTATGATGGTCTCATCAGCCTCAGGTGTGTTTCGAATACGACCTGGAGCCAAACAAGTTCTGATGAGATTGGTCCTTAGGAGGTAGCAGCTTTTGATTTTGGAGTTCTTCCTGCTAAAATCTGACTAACTTGACCAAATATGGTACTCACCAATAACCAGCTCCTTCACCTCTTTCCACTCGATATCATTTCCTGTTTCATGAGCAATTGTGACTCGGATCCTTCTCTGAATGCCCTGTGAAGTTACAAGAAGATGAGGAGTGAATTTAATATCTCAGTGGTTAAAATAAAGAATTTAGTCAACACTATGACAGAAGAGGTAAAAAATATTTTATAACAGGGGAACGAGAGCTTGTTTAAATCTGCTGCAGCAATATGTGGAAAGGTAAATTGTTGAAATATGGTCAGACCTGATGTAAAAGGAACGTCCCATGGCAGGGCATCCCACCTCTGTGGTCAACAACAGCCGGGATATAACTGGAGATAGTGAGAGAACACATTTTTTAAGTGAGATGTCTATGTTCACTTTCATTACATAGATACTTAAGTGGCAACGCAAACAGATAGGACTCACTCTCCGTTAGCTTCCAGCTCGCAGATCTCAAAGAAGACCATGAGGTCGTATTTGGCGTGACAGGGTCCCGCAGTGGAGCGAGTCAGGGTGTTGAGCTTGGTGGCAGGCACTGGATGAATGAAGAAGATACAGATTCGTGTGAGAAAAACTGAACCGAAATTAAATAAAGTGAAATGAATGATGGCTAAACACCAGATATTACTGAATGAATGTGCTTTGTTTGACTGGTAGGTTATAAAACTTTGGTTTATTGCAGATAACATTTAATCAAGCAAAGAAAGATATCACTGATAGATGACTGAATTAAATAATTATCTCATTACAATGGAAGCACGCAGAATAAGAGGAGCCTGCAGAACACTCATTCACTCATTCATTTATTAATTTCCCCTTTTTTGATCATTAGATTTGCGTGTAGGAGTTAGGGTGTGGTGACTACCGTTTATACATATTAAAATACATCAGCATCGTGAATGAAATAATAATGTTTGATATACTTAGAGGCGCATTAAATGTTGCTGCTAACCTGGTTTGGATAACGGCATTACCCGAGGGAACTGTCTCCTGGAGGGTCTCAGTGGGCTGAAAATACAAACAAAAAACAAAAAAACAAAAACAAAAGTGAAACTGTGAGAAAAACTTTTTTCTATCAAAATATGTCAAGTCAGCAGGCCAAATTTCTTCCTTACCTGATTAAATCTTTGCAGAGTGGAGGGAAGGGCTGTTTCTGATAGTGTCCAAACACCTCAAAGACGATGGGCTGAGTCTTGATGTACTCCATGAAGGACTTGGTCACCTCCACTGTGATCTATCAGAGGAAGAGAGAAAAATACTCAAATGAACCCATCAGAAAGCTGTGTATACAGTCTGTTAACAAATGGATAACTAACATAAAATGCCAAACAACAAGAAGAAATGAAAAGTAATAGCAATCAGTCATGTTTGTTAATATAAGCATTTAATACTGCTTACATTTTGTACATGGTAGAAGCCAAGTGGAGGCCCTCTGCCGGTGTTTTTCAGCGGCTCAGTGGAGAAGGCTTCGTCATGACGATGGATGAAGCTAAAAACAATGAATTCATTTCATCATCTGGTTGCCTTTGGCCTTTCCTACACATTATGTCACCCAAAAACATCTGGCTAACAACCACACAGATTATTTCACTGTCAACCACTCAAACTGCAGATATTTTAATGCATAAATTAGAAAATACATTCAGTTTGATTACAGTTTAACCTCTAAAGCATGTGATCTTTAAGGTAAAATGTATAAAATCTTTGTATTTATATGTATTGCATATTCACAAAAGAGAGATAAAAACTAGGAGAGACATTCAATAAGAGCTGTTTGACACCTAAATGAAATTCAAATCAGTTACATGATGTTATTTCCAGGAACTTTGCATTAACTCACTTGAACTGGCAGAAGATGTCAGCGTACTCTGCAGAGATGCTCGAGGCCTGTAAGACGGTAACTCTGAAAGTGAAAGTGCTGCCGATCTTGAGGTGTGACAGAGCTTTCTCTGGAGACAGGTCCAGAGGAAGATCTAGACCCAGACCTAAATTCTTCACTGGGCTTTGAGGAGCATCCAGTGTGGCTACATGGCACAGAAGCAGAGACATAGAAAAACGTAGAAACTTTGACATTAGATGTGTCAACTTTGAAATATATTTCCGCTCACCAGGTATTTTTAGTAAGACCACTGTGTCCTTGCAATGACAAGGGCGTGGTGGTTTTACTGTACAGCTTAGGTGTCTTGGATTGTGAGAAAGAAAATCAGACAGCAGCCCTCCCCTCACCTGCACAGGTGTTGTTGTTAACTTCATCTGCAGAGATTCCTATCTCAGCACTTTGTCCTTCCCCCTCCACAATTCGCAGCTCTTCCTGTGAGGTGTTGGAGTGCGACAGGCTACTGGGGCACGATTCAGTCTGGAACTAAGCAGGACATAAAATCATCAGCTTTTGCCTCTTTCAAACAAAGAACATCATGACTGGAATTTCTTTTTTCAATCTCAACATTTTCACTTTGATCTGATGAGAAGGACTCAGCTGCCCAACACCATTACAGTCACCAATCGGACGTACCTTTTCAAACTGTTTGTCTTCAAAGGAGATCTTGGCGGTGCCTGACTGTCTCACGCCAGAGCCGTAATCAGGTGCCTCCTCATCAGCTAAACAGAGACACGACAGAAGCGTTTCTAAAAAACAAACCAACTCAAATGTACATGTTCAGCAGCATCTGACTGCTAATTTTATTTGTACCTGAGATGGCCTGCACTGCCACTCTGAGGAAGCCTTTCACCTCTCCTTTCTCACTGACAATGGCCACACGATGTACCAGAGGAACCGGGTACAGCAGGTTACTCAGATACACAAAAGCCCTGAGGAAGAGTCAGAGTGATGAGGGGCTTGTGGGTATCTTAACTGTCCAGTAAAAGAATTTAAATCTGTGGATGTTAACTGACCTGCCAACCAGACGGAACCAGGGGAAGCGGTCGTAGAAGGGGTCGCCTCCTGTCAGCGCGTGGTCGCAGTCCTCCACGGCGCTGCTGGGCAGCTCCGCAGCACGGTCATACATTTCTCTCATCAGGTCCAGCCTTTGTCTGTAGGGGGCAGGAGAAAACAAACAATGAGTCAGTATGTGCTGACATGTAGATTAAAACCAGCCAACATGACCAGTTATAGTTGATTTGTTGCAGTTCTTTTAATTAAAATAAGGAATCCGTTCTTAATTTGCATGTATCAGTACAAAGGTTTCAGCTCTGAGGATAAGGATGCTGATTTGTATATAATTTTACAGATAAATAACTGGAACTGTGACCATGAAAAGAGCTTCAAGCCGCACACTCAAAACATCTTAGTACCTCAGTTTTTCCAGAGTCCAGTAATGTGTGGCTCCATTCTTTTGATCTTGTACTTCGACGGCTACTATCGTCCGAGGGAACAGTCGCCTCTCTCTCTCTTTAGCCTCACTGGGGGGTAGCAGGTCAGGAGGCAGTGGAGAGTAGAGAGTGTCTGTCAAGAGGACAAACTGGAACTGCACCTGTGAAGAAGACACAAGATTGTATCGTAATCTAGACTAGGGATGCTCCATCGATTAATCAAGTAATCGGATAAGAAGTAGTTCTGTCTTATTAACAAGCAATATTAAATATTCAAAAGAGGGAAAAAAAGACAAGTCTTTTAAAGTGAACAACTAAGAAATTGCAGCATTTTTTAATACTTTAACTGCATGTAATATCTGCTAAAAGAACTAAATCCTTTTAGTGTATTGATGTGCCATATCAACAAAATCTGATTTTTTTAAAGAAAATATTTTCTTAAGAGCAAAAATAAATAACTAACTAACAACAAATACAGTAATGTCAAATAAAATAAGGTATACATACAATCTAAACTAAGGCATAAATTAAAACAGCCTTTACTCTGTCTTCTTGAAAGGCTTTCTTACATTAGTAGGAGGTTAAAAAAAATAGTTTGGACAGTGTTGTATCTCCTGGATGAGGTAGATCTGGTGTGTGTTCATGTGTATGTGTTTAAGTGTGCTAGTGAATGAGTGAGTGTGCATGTCTATAAGCCTTTAAAGGAGCATGCGGCGGCTGCAATTTAAACAAATGAACATAACATTTTCAGAATTGCGCTTTGATGCAATGTTTCCCGCTGCAGAAAACAGACACTGATGGTGTTGATGTTAATAATTAATGTTAATAATAATTCAGTGTCCAGCCTAACAGCCGGGTTAGTGCCTCAGAGTTTTACTGGCCCATGTACTTTTATATTTTCAAATATTAATTTAATTAATATAATTTATTTATATTTCATGTTAATCTAAATCTGCAAAATAATGCTACTAGAGCCTTGAAATAAATATTATCCAGTACACTCCATACCCCCCCTTTAGATTTACACCTGCTTGCTGCAGGTATCAATGCAATAGAAAGTGGGACGGCTGCCGTCAGCCTTCAGCAAGCAGCCTAATTTAAACATCATGTCAGATTAGATTAAAAGTTCATCAGCATATATATGCTTTCATTTTAACTTCTATAGCTTTACTATAGATTTTTTGCTGTGCAAAACAAACGGCGGTGGATGAGAGCAGCTGAAAAGTAAACTTTTTGTTCACGTTTGTGCTTGTTGAACAGGTGTTTTGATTACGGACTCTCACCATCTTTTTGCCAGTCAAAGTTTTTATGGTGATTACAATAACAAGCGCTGCCGTTTTGGATGTTAGAAAAATGTTTCCACGTTAAACTATGACAGCATCATCTTCACCCTGCTGTGCTTTCAGCCTTTCTGCTGAGAGAAGTGGGGGCAGCTTGGGCTTAATGTTATACTACTTTTTAAATTTTTTAATAATACTTTTTATTCACACACGTGCTCCGAAATACATTTCTGTTGCAGGTCTATTTTTAGTTGCAAATGTGGGTGAAAAGCTCGCGCTTATATGGTGACAACTGAACGCGGATTAAATGAAACATCGAAGCAAAGAATTTGAAGCAACACATTTTTTTTGTAATCGAGTTATTCAAACAACTGGATGAATTGTTGCAGCCCTAATGTAGAAAATGATTTTCCTTGTGACTCACACTGGCAGACATCTTACACTCACAGGAGCAAAGGTTTTGTGCACCAGCATCACATTAAAATTATGCTAAATGTGCTCTCTGTCTTTAAAAAGTAATAATCTTAATGAGTGCAGGAAACATATTTCAAATCAGGACAATAATGAAGAGCAATGACCTGCATTTTTCTTTTGTTTACATAAAATTGACAAAGTTGTGCAAGAAAACATAACATAAAAACATAGGACACCACTGCCAGGGCTTATATCTTACAACAATAATAACATCTAACCTTCTTCTTCAGCTCCACACTGATAGCATTGGCCTCTTTGAGGAAGATGGCGTTACCCCAGAGCAGATCCCTGAGGGATGTGAACTGATAGAAACGCCACTTTCTGAAAGCCCACAGCGCCAGCTCAGTCTCACGTTTCGTCCACGGCACTGGAGGGTATACGAGAACTCGATGTGAATA
Organism: Heterochromis multidens; assembly: GCA_015108495.1. NCBI lineage: Eukaryota > Metazoa > Chordata > Actinopteri > Cichliformes > Cichlidae > Heterochromis > Heterochromis multidens. The sequence continues at coordinate 57,627 of VUQS01075460.1, forward strand.
AATAAAAGCCTGTTACTGAAAGTAAAAAAACAAAACAAAAAAAACAAACTAAACTGCAAAAAAAAGGGATAGTATCACCTTCCTCTTCAGGCTCCTCCTCTTCCTCAGGTGACTCCAGGTACCGAGAGTCCACCTGTTTCTGAAGGGCCTCCAGTTTACTCTCATAGTCCTGAAAGAAAACATGCAATCCAGATCAAGAGGAAGTGAGGATTTACATGCATTCGCATAACACACAGAACTGATTAGCCATTGATGATGTGATCATCAATGCCAATAATGGGAGCACCCACCAGCCTCTGTTGTTCTAGCAGGTTGCTGGCTTCTTCTCGTTCTTTGCGGTACTGATCCTCAAGCTCCTGAAGCCTGGGAGATTTCATTTTTAGTTAACACCAAAGAAATTTGCCAAAAAATAACGCAATTTAAATTTTAAAAATATATTTATGATCATTAAAACAACTGATCAGACCACACCCACCTCTGCTCCATCTCCTGCTTCATGTCGATGCCTTGTTTCTCCAGCAGCTCTCTCTGAGCGAAGGCCCAGTCAACGGGCTCCACAGGTGTCTCAGCGCACGGCGTCCTCTCCCGCTCCAGACGAGCCTGCTCAGGGTCGTTAAAGCGAAACACGTGGCTCTTGCCCATGATGATGCGGTTTCCTTAAAAAAACAGATATAAGCATAAAAGTTGAAATGTCTGATTCAAGCATGATATCTGCATTAAAAATGACACAGATGCTTAAATAAACACATATTTCAGGACTCGCAGAATTTATTAGTAAATCAAAGATGACTCATACTTACCAGACCGCAGGACAATGGGGGAGGTCACTCTCTTCCCATTCACATATGTCTCTGCTCCCTCACACGGCTCAAGGATGACACATCCTGTTCCAGAAAAGTGTTAAATGCATGTGTGACTGGAAAGAACCGGTGGACCTTTTTAGCAGATCTGTATACAGAGAGAGACTTTACCTTCTCCCTGAGGGCCCGTGGTGCTACTGAAAGTGCAGTGTTCATCCTTGATAAAATGGCCACTGAGAACTATGTCTTGGCGAGTCTTGGCATTTTCACGGCCAACCCTAAAGGAAGATTAAAAAAATATATCCAAATGACTAAACGCTGCAGAGTATGTGGATGGATTTCATGTCAAACTAAAAATATAGAACTCTTTACTTGGTGATGCCGTCTTTGATGTAATACAGCAGGCACTCGGACATCAGTGGGTCCTCATTGAGGTTCACCAGATGAGGCGTCTGAAAGGGAAATATGTTTTAACGTTTGTGTGAGTTTGGACAGATCGTTTAAGAGGCTGCTGAGTTGTTTGACACGTGTTTGGATCTGGGATAGGCATTGTACCTTTTTGGGGGAGAAGACGCCAACTGTGCCTCCATCTTCTCTCATGGCAACACCCATCTCAGCCAAAAGTGCCTCTCTACAGAGTTAATCACAGAGTTGGAGTCAATTCTTGGACTGAGCTGAAAATTTACATTAATGCAAAATTTTTAATTTCATTAGATTACTAATCTAATATTTGCAGCTCATTTTCAAATAGAATAATATTAAGTAACATCAGAAAGTGACAGTGAGTGGCACAACCATTAATATCAGTATCCATTGCTATGTGATGCAAATAAATGCATGTCTTTTCTATTTTTGTTTTTTTTATATTGCCCTAACAGCACCTAAAGTGGCTCCATAGTGCAGTGGGTTACATGTTTGCTTGGCTAAGCAAAAGGTTGGTGGTTCAATTCCAGCTGGAGACACAAATCCCCTTCAGGGTTGTGTCAGGAAGAGTGTAAAACTCTGCCAAATCAAACACGCAGAGCTCACCACTGTGGTGACCTCTTGTGACAATGGAGCAGCTGAAAGTAGCTTCCTCTTCTTCTGGCCTGTCTACACAGACTACATTACTGACCACTGCATTTTTAAAACATCTGTGTTTATGCCATTAATGTATATCTGCACATGAACTATAATCCTGTCTGACCATGTTTTGAATGGTAAAAAGGCCTCTGAACTGTCACAGCACATAACCATCGTTGCTCTGCCCTTACAATGTAGTCAACATAACCCTGTGGTGTGTACTTCATTGGAACATATCATCATAGTAGGATAAGGTGTGGCTGCAATATAGATCAACAGCTACTTTTTAATGGCTATGGTTCCTGAAGTGAATTTCCCATTCATTCTCTCCATCGATGTTTCAGAAAATACTTATATGAAGAGTTTTAAGCCTTAAACCAGGCGAACCAGCTACGAGATGAATCATGACTGCAAAACGTTCTGTTATGGATCACAAAATAAAGAAAAATGGAAAAAAAAAGGCAAAGGTGCAAGACTGTAATTTAATAAACAAGTGCTTCCTTCAGGAAAGACGTCAGCACAGCCTTAATGTTGGAACTATTTTTCAATGTGAGATATCATCGTGAAAGGACGTTCAAATCACAGTCAAACTGAAATATTGACTTGATGGTGAGAAAAATTCATCCTCAGAGGGATAAGAACATGTAATTTCACTAAAAGCTTTCAGGAAAACACAAACATGTCCATCTCACGGTTTTTCATGAGATGGAGTTTCTACTGGCAATCCCACAATGTTGAAAAAAAAAGAGCAAATAGCTCCACATATTTGCTTTGGTCAATATTTACACCACACGCCCTTCCTGACACAATCCCAAAGGGATTTGTATCTCCTCCTGGAATCAAACCTGGGATTTTTCACTTGTTTGGCAAATGTGTAAATCACTACACTACACACTGCAATAACATAGGCTTGAAAACATCCAATCAAAAATTGACTTTTTTTTTTTTGTTTAAATCTAGGTGGACTACCTTGAAAGTCAGGTAGATATTAATGCTAGAATTACTGATAATTTCAGGTGAAAAATGGAAGAGTAATGGGACTTAGTGGTTATACATTCAAATGAAAGCTAGAGTATTAAACAGCATAAGGAGCCTGGACAAACCTCTCCATACGGATGGCCTCAGTACGGCGCAGCTTCTCTTCCCATGTCTCATTGAGCTCTGCGATGATTTTCTCAGTTTCCTGTTGGTGACAGAAAAACTCTGCTCAGTCCCACTCACACATCTCAGATCCATCTTTGTAACAGTGAACTTTTTCTGTCAATGCATCATCCCCCCTTTTTTTTCCTACCTTGAGCCTTTCAATGGCCTCCTCACTGGCCGGGCTGAAGATGCGATCGTGGAGGTTGCTGATGGAGCCGGCTCGACTGGACAGGGCTGAGAGCGAGGGTGAGGGGCTCATTCCCGTCATGGCATTGGTCACTGTGGAGAGATCACCCCTTTGATTGGCAGCCTGGCGATTATTCACAAAGTTCTTGTAATCGCACAGGTCTGCCAGAAAGAGAGGCGTTGCATGGAAGAAAGCAAGGAAGGAAGGACAGAAGGTAGGAGCAGACGCGAGGTGTTCAAGGAGAGACATCAGGGGTTGAGAGGACCACGCAGGGATATGGATTTAAAAGGAAAAAAATAAAAATAAGGGAACAACAGGGAGGGTAACAAAAAAAGAAGAGAAAGCTCAAATAATGGATCAAAGAAGCAGACGTATTTGCTTTCCAAAGCCATCACAGATGGAGAGAAAAGAGCAACTCAAACTGACACAGCACGCAATGTCAGAGAGACCGAATGCTAAAGACCAGAGGGGTTTTTTTTCTGACAGTGAACTGCACACAAATACACGCAACAAGCACGCAAGCAGCATGGCTAGAAAAGAGTATACTAAAAAATATAGATACATCACTGTAATGCATGGGGACCAAATACAAAGTGGTGGTTTTTTTTACTTTTGTGAAGGAAAGATTGATGTTTTTAAGCTGTTTAGCACAGTGTTTGGTAGCGTAGATCCCGGCAGTGCAGGCCTCTAAGCACCTGACTCATAGCTTCAAATGCAGCAGCTCCACACACACAGGACCAGACTGCAAAGACAGCAATCTAAAATGGCATCCTCTCAGTCAGTCCTTTCTTCCATGGTCACTAATCTTGTCAAACAATAACAAAAATTAAACAGCATAATTCAAGCCAACCCTGAATCTGACAATTTCAGCTGTTATCTTATCTGCAGTACTATAATGAGGAACAGAAACAAAGCATCACTGTGTGGTCACAGTACTTTGGTGGATAAAAGTATTTCGAGCTTTGGAGAGTGAAAACATGTATAACCATGGAAATCTGAATGAATGGAAAAAAGAAAGGAGGCCATTTTTTTTTCTTAGAAAAAAGCTAATGTATTACAGAAACAAGATTTAACCACAAAGATAATTTTAGTTGCTCTGTAAGCTTCATTTAAAAAAAAAAAAAAAATCAAATGAATGTATCGTCTGACTCCATGTATACTCTCTCGGGATTGTTAGTTTGGTCTCTGGTGTGGTGGAGGAGGAAATTTGGCTCGGGATTCATTTCTTTTAGCTGCAAAGCGCAGGCTTGCTACAGTTATACACACATTTCAAACCAGTGATGGCAGGACCAGTGCAGCGATATGCTGATAGGACAGAGGAGAGAAGAGACTGTGTGAGAGAGACACTCAAATTCCAAGTTAATCCTCTGTCTTCAATGTACTGAGAGAAAAAAAAAAAACTGCACAAAAGCTCTTAACTGCCAGCTTTCTATGCATGTGTGTGTCACGTGTGTGTGAGCTGCTATGACACTCACTCTCGATGATGTCTCCCAGGCCCTGTGCGTACAGCAGGTCTTTGAGACGAGCCACCTCTTCTTTCAGCTCGCGCACCAGGCGGTTGTTGGGGTCCTCATTGATCACGGCGTTGCAGCGGATCTGTTTGGCACGATCAGCGTACCTGAAAGGTAACCATTGAGGTCAATAAGTCATCATTCCTCAGCCTCTCTATACTGAATCACACTGACCAGGCAATATGAAATATAAAGTGACAATGATGCTACTTCATGTTCCACACCTGGTAGAAAAAAAATAAATTAGGCTGCATGTAATTTTCTCCAAAAAGGTCAGCGGGCATTTTGAAGTGTCCATTAATGGTTTAACCCAACAGAGCTACATGAAGTCCATTTTCCTCAGCAGTATGCAAATGTATGCAGAATTTAACCCAAAATCTAATCAGTACATCTATTCATCAGGTTGACCCCACGGTATAAGCGTGACATTAGCTTTAAAATGTATTTCCAGTGAAAAATGTCAAATTTAATGATCCCAAAAAAGAGCTTTGATGATATTTTCCTCACCGGAGGGTACTCAGGGTTTCATCATAGTTAATATCAGCAGGGCTGAGGGCAGCCACCATGGCTGTGCGAGAGTTTCCTCCTAAAACAGATACAGAAACATTATTCGTTAATTGACACAGAAAATTATTTTCTTATGGTAAAACCTTTTTTTTTTCTGGTTGCATTTACATACCTAAGTTCTCCCTCAGCAGCCATGTGAGCACCGAGTCTCTGTAGGGAATGAAACTCTCCACCTTCTTCTTTTTCTTGTTCTGTCAACAAAGGAATCATAATTTATTTAAAGTTTACCCTGAAAAAAACCCCACTCCATATAACCTGCTTGCTTCTGTAAATTGTGATATCTAGTTAGTAAAACTGACCTTGTTTGGTGCTGAGTCCTAAGAAGAGAAAGAGAAACATTTGTTATTTAAACGACACAAAATAAGAATTTTTAACAGAACATTTTTAGCAAAGTAAAAAAATTCATACCAGTTCAGCTAGAGCAGAAATCACTTTTCCCAGAGTCGTCAGGGATTTGTTAATATTTGCTCCTTCCTGCAAACACACACAAAAAAGGAAATCAGACATTTCATGTATTTCTCTATCTAATCATGAGTATATTTTAGAAGAATAAGGTTTGCTTTCAAACACTTTTAACACAATTAACACTAAAACAACCAAAGGGGTCACTTTGACTCTTTTGGCATTTTAAAAATCATGTAACTCTGTAAAAAGATGGTGAATTTTAGGGTGTGTGGGATAAAAAGAAAAACAAATTATGACCATTTACACCTAGAACCACTGAGGGATTAATTCTGACCCCCACCGAAATCAATGTAATGTTGCATTAAACAATGGCAACAGGCCCGGTTGCCTAGCAACACCCATTGTTTACACAATTTTTGATATGAAAGCTGCTATAAAATGAGCCAGAGCTAGATGAGACTGCTTGATGAAGATATATAGGACTGTAGTTAGATAAAAGATGAAAAATTATTGTAGGGCTGAACAGGTCAGGGATGAGATGTTGAGCCAGGGCAGAATGCAGCAGAGTGAATGACGGACACAAGGAGAACCAGGCGGGTTGCTGGCTGTGCAGAGCAACTCGAGGAACCATAGCTGAAATGAGTAGAGAGTCCAGAGTGTGGAGAACTAATCCAAGCAAGTAAAGAGTGAAATCCAGAGCAGAGCAGATGATTTAGGCAGATTTCAGGCCTGAGCAGCAGAGCTCAGGATGGCTGCAGACTGAGGTGGAGTAGTGTGGACGGTGGATGGGAGGATGCAGGTGTGATGGACGGTGTGATAAACTTTCAGTGTTGCACTTTTACAATTGTTCATTTATTAAAATACGTTTCTTATTTTGTTGTTGCCAACTGTGAGGTCAGTTTTAAAATGCAGGCAATGAGCTGTTCAACCTGTTTCACAGTGATCACTTTGCTTTTTATGCCTTCTTTCTTTATTCATTTATTCATTTTTAACTTTTCCATAATCATGTCCTTCTACAATAATTAAATTATTTAGATGTGTTAGTTAATGTGTTTTTTTTTTTATTGTACCCTTTGTTTATTAATGGATTCCAAAATATATTTTACCTTTGCAATCTGAAATAAAATCATCATCAGTGGGTAAAACTAATAACCCCCCTAAAAGGGGAGGTTTTAAGTACCATAAAAACCTCACTGAAACAGCAGCGTCATCTCACCTTCAGCCTGGTTCCTTTAGCTCCGGTTGAGTCGGCTCTCTCGCTGCCAGCCAAGTCAACCAAACTGATCTTGCTGACCTACAAAGACAAGAATTTTTTCAAAATGAATCGCCCTCTCTGAAAAGGATTAAACATCCACCGCAGCTAACACAGCTAACACAATCCACCCGGAGCTGAAAAGCAGAGCTGGCAGTAAAGCGTGGTTTATCAGTCAATACAGAAACACATTCAGCAGATAACAGCACCGCGCACACGGCCTCCCCGCAGGCCATAAAAGGTCATAAAATCATTTCTGCCTCAACTCTCCTTATTGATTTGTTTGTGGTCAGAAGCATGGAAAAATAAAGTCTGTTTTTGTGGGTGACTTGCGAGACAGTGAGCCGGGATGTGTGTCAGAACCTTCTCTGACGTGTTGTCTGTCTCCATATCGTGTTTCTTTTGCGTGAAGATGATGTTGAAGACGGCATGGGAGCGGCTGCTCGTCTCGTTCATGTTGGTAGCAGCCACGGTCCTGAAAAAGCAAAAATACATACTCGTGCGTTTTGTTTTTTTAATTACATTTATCAAAGCCAAACAATTTATGTTTAACTGACTGCCTCGGTCTGTTACCTGGCCTTGTTTCCAGAATCCATCAGGTCCTGGATGTCATTGTAGGAGGTGACGGCTAGCTTTGACAGATCTTCAACGTAGGGTCCCATCAGCGGGTGCTCTCTGACACGCAGGTTTCCTTTGTTTTTGGGGTTCAGCAGGTCACGCACACGCTCGCAGTAGATCTCCATGTAACTCACCTGCGGGGAGAAGATTAGGCAGTCATAAAAAATGTTTTATGAGTAAATAATCAGTTATCATAAGTGATCCGCTGCTCCCAGAACAATAAGAGATTAAAAATGAATGAACTAGCTTCTGACTATCTGATAAAATAACACACTTACAATATGAGCTGGCTCTGTTTCATGTGTTTCATCTAAACTATCTGAAAATAGTTCTTTAACTACAGACAGGAAAGCTTGCCAAAAAGTATATCAGAGCTTGGCATAACTCACCTCCACTGAGTAAGACATGTTGTTGTCATTATTGCTGTCATTGATCTTGGTGAAAAGGTCCTCACACAGCTAGAAAAAAAAGAAGTGGCTGTCATTTTACAACTTAAGGACTTCAAACAGCTGTGTTGAAGTCAAATCTGCACAAACTTGTCTTTTATTATACTGTAGTTAGAACTGCTTTCTGCTTTACTAGAGGTATGATCCCCTGCTGGTCTTTCTCCTGTCGGCCCATCATGGTGTAGCTTTTGCCTGCTCCCGTCTGGCCATATGCAAATATACACACATTGTAACCTTCGAAAGCGTGGAGCAGCATCTCCTCTCCAATGTCTTTGTACACCTGCATCTGGGACGCATAGTTGATGTCCTCAGGCTGCAGACATGGTGATAGCGGAGCGATAACAGAGAGAGGGGGAGATGAATATTCATTGTTCTAACACACATTAAATATCAAACAGTGTGCTGGAAGGCAAAAAAAAAAAAAAAAAAAGTTAGACCGATCATTCACTGGGGATTTGTTTAAGAGCAGATCCTTATATTTTCTCAGGCATATGTATTTCATTTGATGAAAGCTGTAAAACTCACCGTGGTGTGTGACCAGTAGGAAAAGTCAAAGTTGAAGCTCTTGTTTTCTTTCGGCTGTTTCGGATTCAGGATTGCTAAAAGGACCAAAGCAGAACAGTTAGAAGCATCAAAAGCTGAGTCGCTTTATTAACCTGAATGCTCTTCCTTCTATCCTCCTCATCGACAGTTTTTTTAGTTTACATACATTAAGCCAGATGAAGACTGTGAAAATATGGAAATTCATACCCATTATAAATCTATATCTGTATTTTCTCACACAGTCTTTGTGACTGACTGCTGATTTCCTCACATACCCACACTAACTCTATGAACATACTGTATTTAAATGCTTGTGGTTTTTCTTTGGTTTTCTTCTCTTTTTGGTTTTATGATTATTTGCACCCAGGGAAGTGTCATTAACAATGATCCATACTAATGCTTTTGTTTTTTTGGTGTTTCTCACACAGTCAGTTCAAGTCCTGTCTTATCATTTTGATTATTTACTGGTCTTTTTTATGCATATTTCACAGCTCATTACAATCTAGTCCTACGCTATTACAACTAAAATCTCTGTTTAAAACCTTCATTTTACATTAATGTTTACACTAACTGGACATTTTATTAGATACACTTGTTTAACTGTTCTTTAATGCAAATATCCAGTCAACCTATCACATGGCAGCAACTCAATGCATTTAGGCATGTAGAAACAATCAAAGAGATCTCCTGAAGTTCAAATTGAGCGTGGCGTGGTTGCTGGGAAATTCAGGTACTGTTGATCTGCTGGGATTTTCCCACACAACCATCTCTAGGGTTTACAGAGGATGGTCCAAAAAAGAGAAAATATCTAGTGAGCAGCAATTCTCTGGGTGAAAATGTCTTGTTGCTGCCAGAGGTCAGAGGAGAATGGCCTGACTGCTTCGAGCTGATAGGAAAGCAACAGTAACTCAAATAAACACTCATTGCAACTGAGTTATGCAGAAGAGCATCTCTGAATGCACAACATGTGGAACCTTGAAGCAGATGGGCTGAAACGCAGAAGACCACACCAGGTTTCACTGGACTGAGGCTACAATATTTACAGACTCACCAAAATTGGACACCAGAAGATTGGAAAAATGTTGCCTGGTCTGATGAGTCTCAATTTCTGCTGCATTATTCAGATGGTAGGGTCAGAATTTGGGGTAAACAACATGAAAGCATGGATCCATCCTGACTTATATCAACAGGTCAGGTTGTTGGCGGTGTAATGTTGTGGGGGTTATTTTCTTGGCACACTCTGGGCCCCTTACTATCAAACAAGTCAATACCTGAATATTGTTGCTGATCATGAGCACAGTGTACCATCTTCTGATGGCTGCTTCCAGCAGGGTAACACACCATGTCACAAATCTCAAACCATCTCAAATGGCCTCCACAGTCACCAGATCTCAATCCAACAGAGCACCTTTGGGATGTGATGGAACGGGAGATTTACATCATGGATGTGAAGGTCTATGTGATGTTATCATGTCAACGTGGACCAAAATCTCTGAGGGATGTTTCCAGCACCTTGTTGAATCTGTGCCACAAAGAATTAAGGCAATTCTGACAGCAAAAGAGGATCCAACCCAATATTAGCAAGATGTACCTAATAAAGTGCCCAGTAAGCGTACACTTGCAATCATTCTGATTCCATTTAACCAAAAACACAGAAAATGAGGACATGCTGGATCAGATAGAATTTAAAGTTCTGATCAATAGGATCCTTTTTAAATATACACCACAGCTCTCCCCTCTTTACTGAGCAGGAGCAGCTGCTCTTTTGGCTGCAAACTATATCCACTATATCACCCTTTGTGGACAAGTTCAATAAAGCAGCAGCAGTGAAGCAATCCTGTTAAGATGAGAGAAAGCTCTTAGCATTGTCACTCAATAAATGTGAAGTTACTGAGCTGAAGTATTGCAAGCCTGAATCTTCTGGCTTTTAATGAGGTCATTAAAAACAGGCACAGCAGGCTGACATACCCCTGCTTTCTCCTGCACTCTTACATCAGCTGACCTCGAATCTGGACTCGACCAGAACAACGGGGTCTTGTTGGTCCCTGCAGCTCGTATGATGAGAGAAGAGAGCTGCGGCTGTCGCTACGTCCTACACACACTGACGGGCTTCAGGCCTGACTGAAGCTTTTGTTTCCTTCTCTAGCTCCCAAAATGCTGCATGCCTCCCTGCCCACTGTTATATCGCTGCAGGACAAAGCTGCCTATGAGGCGAGGTGAAATGCTAGAAATGGTTCAAAGTGGGTCACAGAAATGGGATCAAAACAACACCAGATCATCACTTTAAACACGAGTCAGATTTTAAATGAAGTACCTCAGACACAACCTCATAATCACGGCATCAAATTGCTGTAATTATTCACACAAACACATGTGTCATATGCTCTGTCTATTTTAAAATAGAACACTATATAATCAATGTACTGTAAAATTAAGAACTTAAGAACAACCTTATCCTACTGGCCTATTTATAATGAACATGATTAATAGGAAAATAACTGTGTTTGTGCATGTGAGCAGCATTCAATGTTCTTCATTAATCACTGGCTACATTTACATAGAGCCTGGTATTCTGATTAAAAAAGGTTCAGAAGCCCAAACAGAATAAAAATGCTCCATAAACACCTCATCCAAAATAGTTAGAAATGCTGATAGGTTTCAGAGGGAAAACACTGTACCATGCAAACTATTTAACCGGCTCACTTTCTGCTCCTATTTTTCCTGCTCATGCCCCCGCGTTGTGTTCTGATCACGCCCCCCATCTTGATGTAAACGATGAGGGCGTTCGCTTACTTATTCTCAAAGATGTCACTCTCCATAGAGTTTATATATGATACAAATTGTTAAATAATTCCCAGCAACACAAAAGCATCACTTTTGTGCACAATCACGCTGTTTACATGGGATGTGTTTAAACATTTAAACACCAGACTGTATTAAAATCCCATCCCATTTAAACAGATGACAGTATGTATTTTGCATTGCATGCACACTATGCTATATTAAATGTGTTAAATGTATTATCATATCTCCAGCTGAATTCTTTCTCATGTGCATTTTCTTTTCAGTCCCTTATATTAAGAGCTTTTTTTGGTGATTGCAGCATCTTTTAAATTATTCTGTTTGTGTTTTGTTGTGGAAAATTACACAACCTGACTTAAAGTTGTTGGTTACACAGTATATAGCTTTCAGTCCACTGGGACAAAACATGTAAAAATATTATGCTATTAATAATAATTAGTGCCTTTTTCCACAAAAACGTCCAGTTACCTTCTTAATAATACATGTACTTCTTATTCCTCATAGACAAATTCAGATACTGTTCTTCTCTAAAGATTAAATGCAGGACACAATGCTTCTCTGGTGCTTTTCAGTCTAAGTGAACCACAGGTATAAGTCTCCACCTCATGCTGTATATTGCATACTGCACCATGATTGGCTCGATAGGGGGCACAAAGTTGATCATTTTCTACACCTTCTACACCATTTAAGAAAGAAGACTATAAAAGTTAATTAATAAAAATTTCAGTGAGGAAATTAATAACTAAGTAACTGAAGTGCACTTCAATTACAGCAATACCTGTGAGTCAACATATTCAGTATTAGATCCTCATTAAAGTGGCCCTACAATGCTTTTACTTATTTTTTGTCATACATATACTCTTACAAAGCTGGATGCTCATGTTAAACATTGATAAAGCTTCAAATAAAGATGCCAGCATGAGTGCAAGTAATCCCTGTGAGTGGAGAGCTTGGGCTGTACTGTAAAGGCTCGGCTTCTGACAGTTTTTTCTACTCTTGGCTCTGTATGATGTCACTGAAAGGGGATAGTCCCAGTTTGGTCATCTCAGGCTGTGAGCAAAGAAACCCTGCCTACTTGCTGTTCCAACATTTTGATTGTGAGTGGCAGCCAATCAGAAGAAAGCTGGCTTAAAGCGGGGGTGGGTTTAACTCTCTCAGATTATCATTGGTGATGACCCCAACCTTCACCCTACCCCTAGTTCTATATTTTGGAGAAAGTGAAAAATGACTTTTCTGGAAAAAATGTGAATAGTTTTGGATGGCTGTTGGTTAGAATGATTATTTTCTTTGTTCCTTGATTGCCAAGACTTAGGAGAACAACTTAAACACACACACACACAAATTATACATTCATAGGGTTAGGGTTATGATGAGTCAAACCTTACAGGGTTTAAGAGAAATGAGCTAAAATAAGTTGTTTCAGACAGTGGATGAACTGACGCCCAGTTTAAGATAAATAAGTATTATTTTGAACTGTGAATCGTGCAAATCTACGTTTGCATAATAACTACATTTTAAGCACCTCTCACAGCAACACATAATTAAACTCAAACTCAAACATTCACTGAAAAGTCTCGCTGCTGTCAGCTGAACTCTCATTTACTCACTCGTGGTGTTTCCAGACATCTGAATGATGCACTTGCTCTCCTTCCCAATCTCTCTGGAGTTGAAGGGTCGCACCCTCACTGCTACCTTCACGGAAGCCCCCGCCATGTTGCAGGTTTGCGTGAGCGTGAGCAGAAGAGCTGGAGATCCCTGTGGCTACCAGTGCACACCTGGCACCTGCACAGGTAGAGGATGACAGAGAGGTTTATTAGCAGTTACAGTGGATATGACACCATAATTCATTAAGACTCCATATTATAGAATTTAATCCAGGAATAAAACGTTATTTTTAAATATTTCTGACTTTTTTTATTATTTAACAATGGGGATGCAGCTTTCTTAGCCACAAACAGCTGAGACTTACACATGACACCATTTTCCATTTTTAGGCCCTGAATCACAGTCAGTTTGTCTTCAGGCAGAAACATCCAGTTCCTGCTGACTAAATGGCTGGGCCATCATTTGGCAGGATGATCATCAGCATCTCTGCTATTCTACAGTAAAATGGCTGCTTATTCCCTGCCAGCATCACCGCCATGGATCAAGGCCTAACTGCTACAAACCAAGGAAAATAAGGCACAACCCTCCATCTGTGAAATATGTGGCGCTTTTCACTGCGCCTTTCAAATAAGCTTCTCTTACTAGTTTTTCCTTTGCAACCCCTACAAGTGGATTATTTCCTTTTGCTTAGTTCACAGCAACAAATTTAGAATAATTTATAAATGCATCGTTGCTTCCAGACAGCGCGGCGCACATCCATCTTCACATCCAAGCCTCAGTCGATAAAAAAGCGCAAATCTTACTTAATATCCTAACAATAAGCCATTATTCATGCATGATAAATCTGAGGAGGATGAGAATTTTAATAGATGACATTTGCCGGGTATTTTTTAAGCCATGTAAATATTGTCTCCTCCATCTTGCTGTGCCTGCCGCACCTCAACGACAGGCCGCGTAAACATACACAGCTCAGACACCAATTCATCCCACACTGCGTCAGAAAGGAGGTCAGCACACATTATTTCAGCCTTTATGAACCCCTTTGCTCATCTAATTCACTCAGTATGACGGCGTCAGACTTATCTTTTTAAATAATTGTTAAAGACAGCAGCGGAATCAAACACCAAACACCCTGACGCAGCGTCTCTTATACGTACAAAGCCTCGAAATCGCCAACACACACAAACAGTCTGTCCTCACCAAGGCGTGACACCCATTAGTGCCCTGAAAAACATGTCGGGGGAGCCGTGTCTTACCTCAGCAACTCAGACTCGACAGCCGCAAAGGGTGAATCCCCCTGCCCATTCAAAATAGCGGCAGGATCTTCTGGTGCCTCCTCCTCTGAATCTCCTCTGCAGCCCGTATTTTGGTCTTTCTCTCTGTCTTTTGGTTAGCCTACAGCATCATTTCCCTTAACGCATCCATACATGGAGAATCCACCGGGACAAAAAAATGAGAGGGTGCCTCAGCTTCAGCAGCGGTGCGTCAGTTAGAAAAGAGTGGGAGACTTGGAGGGGGAGGGAGGAGCGAGGGCTACACGGATAAACAGGAGGATGGGTGCGGGATGCTCCGACGGCCCGCCGTCAGTCTGTCCGTCAGGCAGTCTGTAAGCAGGGAAAATGGCGGTGCAGCTGTGCCAGGGATGCTGGGAGGCGGTGATGACATCAGCTTCAGCATCATCAGCAGTGGGGTAAAGCGATGCAGCACAGGAGGAGGAGAGGGAGAGAGAAGATAGACCACAACATAGCTCAGAGACGCAAATATGAATGACAAAGCGTGAGACCGGAGGTTTAGAGAGACACACATGAGACACGAAAAAGGACTCAAGTGTAAATTTGTTTGAAAATTGAGCAAAACTGTCCAATAAAACTATGTGTAGCAACTTCTATTAACGAATTTTTTTTTTTTTTAATATAATTTCAGTTCTTGATATATTCCAAAGCATCAGACAGCGCACAAGTAAGGTGAAGAAGAGAGTGCAGGCGTGGGTGGAGACGAGTGTCAGGGGTGATTTGTGACAAAAGGATAGCAACAAGAGTGAAAGAGAAGGTTTACGTGATGTTAGTGAGACCTGCTATGATATATGGTTTGGAGATGGTGGCACTGACAAAAAGACAGGAGGCCGAGCTGGAGGTGTCAGAGCTGAAGATGCTCAGATTTTCATTGGGAGTGACCAAAATGGACAAGATCAGAAATGAGAGGGACAGCTCAGGTTGAGAGGTTTGGAGACAAAGTTAGAGAAGCGAGGCTGAGATTGTTTGGACATGTGCAGGGGAGGGATGGTGGATATATTGAACAAAGGATGTCCTCGGTCAGTTTACCCAGTGTTTTTGTGTTTTTTGGACTTCAAGTTTTGTTTATTTAAATATTTTGTGATTTTTGGTTTGCTTAGTGTTTAGATTGTTTCATATTTTTTCCTCTTAGTGTGTTTAGTCTTAATCCCAGTTCCTAGTTATTTTAGAGTTTAATTCGTCCCTCTGTGTTCCATCCTCTTGTGTCAAGTCTCCTGTATTTAGTTAATTCCTGTGTCTGTTTTCCCCATTTAGTTAATGCACTTCATGTTTTTTTTTTTTAGTGTTCAGTGTGCTTTACTTTTAGTTTTGCTTCCCTTGTCACATCTTCTGTGATTTAGTTCAGCTGTATGTCGTTCTCCCCTGTTGTCTCCACTTCCCCGAATTGCACTTGTCCTTTGTCAAAGTGTCTGCTTCCCTTGCCCCAGTGTTTCTCTAGCCTTATGTTTCAGTGGTTTATAGTTTCTCAGTTATCCCTTTTTAGACTATGTGTTTTTGCCTTTCTGGACTTGCTACAATCAGTCAGTAAACGACTTGCTGTTAGTTTACCTCAACCTGCCTCAACGCGTCTGCGTTTAGGTCCTCCACACAACACTCAGTCTGCATCTCCAGCAGACTTTGACAAAGGATGTTGAAGATGGACCTGCCAGGCAGGAGAAAAAGAGGAAGACCACAAAGAATATTCATGGATGTGAAGGAGGACATGCAGAGGGTTGGGGTGACAGGAGGATGCTAGGGATAGGGTGAGATGAAGGCAGATTATTACAAAGTGTTACCAGGTTATGTTTATTCTAGTGATGAGCTTTCAGTTTTGCACCATTATGTACATTATATATATTATATATTTTGTACCTGATGTTTCTCTACATCATGTTCAGTGTGAGTTTCTTGTCTCTGTGCTTACTAATTGTCTTTTGGGTTATTTTCTGTTTTGCTTTAATAAATAGTTGTCTCTTGTTGCTTTGAGTTTTACTTCCCCCGTGACTGTCTCAATTGTCTGCACTTGTGTTGTGCTTTTGTAAATACATTGTCTCCCGTTTCTGTCAGACTGTCGGAAAAATCTTTAAGGTAAAGCTTCAGCTGCAGTGGGCCGGAAATGCAGTCGCGTGCAGAAAAGTTTGACAATTTCTGTAACTTTCTGAAAGAGGTCTGATATGAGATATTTGTGCCAAAATAACCTTTACATACCTATGATTTGTCGACTGAACGTGTGACTGTGCTTCAGTTTGGACAAACTGGGAAAGTCTGTCTCAACAGATTGTCTGTCAGTGCCAGTTATTTATGAATCACTGTTAAACTTTAATTCTGTTGTCTTGCTGCATTTCATCTTGCTGACCTTTGAGGTTCTATTTGTGCCAAAATTACACACAGTCTGTTGACTGTGTGACAATATTTGTGTTCTCATGAAACTCATCATCTTCTACCTCTCCTCTAACAGTTGACATCTGAGCTGCTGATGGCAAAATACCCATCAAGCCGCCCATCATTTGGATGTTTTTTGCTCATTGTTTGGATTTTGTTTCAGCAGACCTTTTATAGGTCTATTCGTTATCAGTTAACTGTTCCTCAAAACTTTCCTTTTACCCGGGGTTATTGAGTAACTCATCTGACAGACTTCTGTATTACATAATAATAACAAATAAGTTCATTTTTTAATGTGCTTGGAAGACACTAACTCAACAAATCAAAGTAATGTCACCCCATTTTCACTGGAAGCAGCATAAATTGAGTTACTTAATAAAGAGAGGCAAGTCATTTCAAATTCAACATTTCAAATAGCTCAAAAATCATCAAGCACATAAACTTTCTGTGCAGTTTGCCACACAGTTTGACTGCCAGCTAAAGAGGCTGGAAAAAAGCAGCAAGCTTGATACTTGAAAAACTGGAAATATAAATGCTGGGCTCCATGTGATGTCCTGATTAATTTTTAGATTTTTTACTCAGACATTGGATCTGTGCATGATGTGTTGCTGAAGTTGTCAGGTGATTTCATTTTGTGGAATATGAAATACAACATATTGAATAATAATGGGTTATTCAAAGACTTTGTGAGCGTACTGGACAGTTTAAACAAGTCCAGGTTAAACTGAGTGTTTAGAACTGGTGCAGGGCAGCCTGTGGTATCAACCATCAGGTTATGTCATGGGTAGCAGTCATCATTTCTAATTCAACCTGATGAGACCAGCAGTCTCAAGCAGTTATGATAGCTCATGTAACATCTGCTTGTATATTGTAGACTTGTGCCTGTTACTATATGAAACTTAAAGTAGTTTTTCAGTAGAGTACAGAACACTGGGAGGGAAAACTCACATAGGGATCACATTCATAACAACACAGTCAGAACACAATTCAAGAAAACCTGCAAGATGGCACCACCAGTCTGGTGTCAGAATAGTTTTAACACAACTGAAGTACAATTCAAAGCTGAAAAGTGTCACATGATTTGTCACATGTTCGGGGCACAGGTGAACAAACTGAACGTCACAGAGGCGCTTTGCATCATAATTAGTCAGCTGTGTGAAGGTGAGAGAGCCAGGTTTTTATTCTGGGCACGTGCCCAGGTGCCCACGCACAGCTGGGGACCTAAGAGGCAAATGAAAAATAAATAAATAAAACTTATGAGAATTTGATTCTAATAAACTTTAGATATTTTTATTATAACAAGATGATATCATGAGTATATCTGCTGAGATCAGTAGTCTCTCTGGATCTGAATGAAGAAGCCAAGCTGCCCTCAGTGGAAGCCCTGCAGGACCTCACAATGAAGAAGCAAGTATGCAGGGAATATTTCTGCTTTGCCTGCATTTTTGTTCTGAGACTGAATCCAGGAACGTAGCTGTGAACAAGTGCAACAGAGAGAGTGAAAGAAGAGGTAGAGGTGCTGAAAGGAGGAAAATGAGGAGATTGCCAGGGGGAGAGAGAGACAGAGAGAATGAGGGAGGAAGAAGACAACAACGGGTGTGTTGTGCATGGACATATTAAACATAGTATTATCCTTATAGAAAAAATGAAAAAGCTCTGGTTGCTTCATTATTCAATTAATGCCAGATACTTTAAACCTTTTAGTAAAGCTGTATTGTGATGGCTACTTTTCCTTTGTTTCGTAAGATACAGTACTCCCATTTAGAATGATTCTGTGTACATGTATGTATACAATCCTGTACGATATATCTGATGAAGAAAGGAAAAAAAGCATATTCATCAAAGCAAGGTGGCAAGGGGCCACCACACATCTGTGCCCAGGGATGTGTAACTGGGTGATCTGGGCATGCTCATGGGTGCAGCACCAAAAATGCTTTAAAATATATATATTCAAAGAAGCTGCCGTGCACATGGAGTGCATGAAGAATCCACATAGTTACAAAGGAAAAGTTTTGTCTCAAGACCAAGTTTCTGATTTATTTTTTTTTTAAATTGGTGGCGTTTACTGAAAGTTGCCCTTCTTGAGGGACTGAAGCCACAGATGTAGCTAATATAAAATTTGCTGGCAGGTAACTGAAGCAGCACTAGGGGATTTCAGACTAATGGCTGTGAAACTTTTGCATGCCTGAGTCACATGCAAGCCTTTTTTTTAAATTCAATTCTGTGTGCACTCTTTGTTTGGACTCAGAGGACAAAATAGTTGTGTTGACACTGAAAACTTGCGTAGTTCTCCTTTTTTCCCCTCACTTGAATCAATCAGAGAATCAATACAGTCTGACACATAAGCAGAATCAACAGTGCAATCAATACAATCTTATCAGTGTCCATCC
Source organism: Heterochromis multidens (assembly GCA_015108495.1). Lineage (NCBI taxonomy): Eukaryota > Metazoa > Chordata > Actinopteri > Cichliformes > Cichlidae > Heterochromis > Heterochromis multidens. The sequence continues at coordinate 76,611 of VUQS01075460.1, forward strand.
CTGTGCAGGAGTTTGTCACTCATCATCTTTTGGGGGTAAAGAGGGTAAAGTACAGACAGAGTGAAAATTAGACACGCTTCAAAAAAATATATAACATGTTATTGGCTGTACTGGAATGGAATAAAATTCTGATTTAAGTGTCTACTTTCTCATCCTAACAATTAGTAAGTGTTGTGATCATTACTAAAGATAAAAATAACTATTTTAAGAAGTCTAATTACATTTAGACTATTATGACACTGGAAGGAACTCACAGCCTTTTTTTTTTTTTCTTTTGGCCACTCCCCAGCTCCTCCTCCTCCTGCTGCTCTGTTTTTGTAGATTTTGAGTGTTGGGTCCAGTGCAAACACCAGTGATAGGATAAACCAAGTCCACTTATTTACAAGTGGTTTAATTATTTACCCAGACACACTCAAGAGGGGAACCTTCTACCGACCCTGCTTAAGATAAACTGAGAAATGCTGCAGTATTATTCAGTTTGCTTCAAGTAAAGGAAGCAAAAACTAGATGTTATTGTGTGGTTAATTTGTATAAATATTTATAAAGTTAAAGAGAATACCTCTTGACTGAGTTATATGTTTAACTTAATATTTATATTTACCAATATTTAACAATTTGTCCTACATTCACAGAAAGAATGAAGAACAATAATAACAGCTATTGAAAAAACAACCCGTGTGAACAACACAGCTTCCAGTTTGTCCCTGAAAATAAAACATCAGGAATACATTAATTTTGCATAAAATGTGAATGGGAAATTGGAGAAAATCATGATCAGTCACCTCTGCAGTGTTTTGATTACACGCCACAACAACTCTTCTTTTGGCACATGAGTAATATTTCCTCCCCTCTGTGCACATTTCCCATGAAACCCACAGTTACAAAATCTCAACAGAACAGCTTAAAATAAAGATACAAAGCATCCAAACCCTAGGATAAGAACATGGCATTGTGATGTCTTTGTTTGCTTTAATTTTGGTTTAGCTTTATTTCAAAATAGCTGTCCAACATGCATCTGTTGCTTGAAGGATAGACACCATTTTACCACAAATAAAAACAGTTGAGATCCAGCCTGGAGGAAGCAGTGAGCACTGTCCCTGATGGGTCTGGAAAGAATAATAACTTTAAATGTTTTTTTAAAAACTCAAAAATATAATATTGCTATCCTACCTCCTACATCTGGATTTCTGATATCCAGCAGTGCAAAAAAGGCTATAGGTTGCTTTTCTGTTTGGAAACAAGAAAACACTTGTGTAATAGCCATAAATCATTTATGTTTTTTTATCTTATCAAGAGAACGACCCCACATGATAGCCTATGTCACTGGTAATGCACATTAGATAATAAACCTGAGCTGTTTGTCAAAGTGTGTGTCCTGGTGTGTGTGTTCATATAGGTGGGTGGGTAGGTGGGTGTGTGGCTGTGTTTGCCTGCCCCACTTCTTCCTCTTAGAGAGCAGATTGGCTATCTGAGAGGAGACTCCTCTTTACAAACTGAGTACTGCAGTTACAAAATCAACAAACCTACAAACTCACCTCAACTGGTTCTAAGCTGCCAAGTGCAGGACCTCGCTTTTCCACACAGTTCAGGAGTCGAGTGCTGTCAATTTACACCAGAAATGAGTAACCAAAACCCAGTGTGGTGGATCCAGACTGTAATAAACATACTTGACCTCTGATTCTTTGCAAGTCTTGGCCAGACATATCTTAAACATAAATTATATTAAACAATACTGAACAACTTGTGTTGCTGAGATATTTAATAGTTATATACACACACACACATTTGTTATTCATGCAATAAAATTACTAATATTCTATATGTGTGGAACTCAAAAATGTTTTTGAAATCCACACATAATTCCAACCTTAAAGGGCCCTTAAAAATTATAATCTGAAAAACTAAAATAGTTAAAAAGTCGCCACTATCTTTAAAATTCTGTTAGTAGGAAGAAACAAAACCTAGGCTATAATAAATAAATGTGTAGAACAGTACACTCTTGTTACTACAGGCATTGCTATTTGACATGTCGTCGTGCAACAAGGTGCCAACCCTTAAGTGTGACGTACAAGACTCCATGGCCACCAGGTCAAAGACCTGTTTGTTTTAAATCTTCATCTTATCTTACACTCATGTTCAGTCTCCCTGTCTCGCAGAGTTGACCTCACCGGGTGCAGGCTTCTCAGGAACAGGTCACCAGCCATGATGCAGCGGGCTTTGTTCAGCCGGGGCGCCCTATTCGCCCAGCAGACAGCAGCGGCCTTTGACGGTCCGCTGGCCGCGAAGAGCGCGCCAGTGCTACAGCGTCTGGACCGCTCCATGTCCTCCGTCACCATACCGCCGCCAGCATGCATCCTGCGACCACTGGAAGTGCCTCTTCGTTACCTGTTCGGACCGGGACCCTCTAACGTTCCTCCGCGCATCTTAGCTGCAGGGTCCAGGCCAATAATTGGTCACCTGCACCCAGAAATGTATGAGGTAAATGCTTTTGTTTCAGTTGAATTATACTGGATATTCAAATTATTTTATCTGGGAAATAGAAAACGTTTCCTAAAGTTCCTAAAGCTCTTCGAGTTTGTGGCCAGTGGATATTCTTGCTTTCCATCTTTGCTTGGAAAAAACCTAATGAATATTTTCCAGCTACTAAAAAATGCGTTATTAGATGACATTTCTTCTTCAAGATTGTTTTGGCACACAGACACTACTTTTGGCACTAATAATTTAGCTATTTGATTTTTTTTTTTTAAATACTTAAAAAAAAAAAAAAAAAAAAACCAAAAAAAACAAAAAAAAAAAAAAAAAAAAAAAAAAAAAAAAAAAACATGCTATGGTGATGTTACCGGCATTGAATGTTCTATGCAGACATGTCTAATCAAGCAGTGGAAGAGGAGAAAGAAAGAAGTGACCCAGAGAAAGGCGTGAGTGTGGACAAAGTGTGGACACAGATC